>PYAF01004168.1:24511-52916 GCA_007407185.1 Glycine tomentella | reverse complement strand
TGTTCGGATTAACGGATCCGTATAAGCTATACGGATTGACTGATCCGTATAGTTTATACGGATTACCTAATCCGTATAAACTGTACGGATCACCCAATCCGTATAGCTTATACGGATCTGTTGATCCGTACGACACCCACAACCCCCTTTCCGCCCCAAAACCACCGCAACTAACCTCTTTCCGTCGACTTCACCGACCACCACCAAACGACCAGCCACCAAATGCACACCCAACCTGTTGCAGAATGCAAGGAGAATCCGTAGAGAAGAAGCCCAATCCGAAGCCGAAGGGTGAAGAAGAAGCGCTAACCGGGGAGAGAGAAGGAAATGAATAGCTTTTAAAATTTAATAGGTCAGGGGTATTTTGGGATATCCACTGTTTTCTAATGGTGTATTAGAAATTGCATATGGTGTATGAAGCGGGCCTCGAACTTTTCCAGAGTAGTGTGGTCGTGGTTTATCGTTTTTTTTAAAAGAAGATGATAGCAGTAGTGTAGTACTAATTTTAATTTGTTTTCAAATTTTATAGATGAGTTGGACTATTGTAAAAAAAACACTCCACTTGGACTTGGACCCCATATTGTCAATCAATAAATTGCGTGCTACCCGAGCATTAAATTTAGGGTGCTGTAAGAACTAAGGAGTGCTCATGTTTTAGCATGGCAGAAATTGTTACTAATTTGGTTTTTAATTTAGGGTACTGTAAGGACTAAGGAGTGATCATGTTTTAGCATGTTTGGTTTTTAGTTTAGCTTTTATGATGTAAGATTGAAAAATAAGATGAATTTATTATGATAAGGTGTGACACAAATGAATAATAATTTATATCTTTTTAAGTAAATGATAGAATTCGATTTTTAAGTGTGAAGAGAGTAGCATTTATGGGAAAAGAAGTTTGATCACTTTCTTAGGATTAGTATTGTGTCTTTCACTTTGTTGGGATATCTTATTTTTTAGAAAGAAAGAAAATGAATTTATTTCAAGGGAAAAAAAATTAAAATATTGCAGTTTTAATATAAAATTATATTGTTGCAGTTTCAAAAGTATTTGCGTATGTATTGTAGTTAGTGGCGTCCAGACAAGATGCGATCAGTGGAGCCTACACCAGACGCCATGAAATACGCCCAGCCTAGGCGCAACAGGGGTTGAATGGCGCCTGAACCAGGCGTGACTGGGCTTCAGTGACGCCTCCAGCTGGCGCGACCTTGTAGGACTATAAAAGGCCCACTTTTGCTGTTTTAAGTCACTTTTCACTTTTTTCCTCTCTCTAGAAGTGTTTTCTCTTACTTCTCTCTAAATTTTTGGATTCATTTGAAGATTTGCGTAGGGAAACTCTGTCTCAAGTAAGTGTTCGAATATTTATTTTATAGATTACATTAAATTAATGATAATATTGTGTTAGAAAAAAAATTGTTATTAATCTAGGAAAATGTTAGTGACTTATATTATAAATAGTTAGTGACATAATGTAGAATATATTTATTGCCTTAGAATATTATTTCTTAGTGACATGTAGGAAATTGTTAGTGACTAATATTATAAATAGTTAGTGACTTAAGGTAGAATATATTTATTGCCTTAGAATATTATTTATTAGTGACATGTAGGAAATTGTTAGTGAGTAATATTATAAATAGTTAGTGACCTAAGATAGAATATATTTATTGCCTTAGAATATTATTTCTTAGTGATATGTAGGAAATTGTTAGTGATTAATATTATAAATAGTTAGTGACCTAAGGTAGAATATATTTATTGCCTTAGAATATTATTTCTTAGTGATCTAGGTTATGATTAATTTTTTTTTAAAAATTAAATAAATTATGATATTAAAATTTTAGCCATATGTCACACTACGTTGTGGTTAAATTTGAGCGATATATTAAAATTGTTATTAACATGTTTATTGCCTTAGAATATCATTAGTCGGTGACCTATGTTGTGGTTAAATACTTGCTTAAGACCTATGTTGTGGTTAAATACTTGCTTAAGACATACATTAGCTTTTAGGGTTTAGGTTGTTACTTACCTACATTATAATATATTTATTGGCTTAGAATATTATTTCTTAGTAAATGCAGTTTTTAACTCCAAGCTTCTTTATATGATAATATATTATTATGGCTGAGTCATCATCATCTGAGTTACCTCGTTCTGGGTCTGACAATGAGGTTGAGCCTACGGATCCCACTACCCATGTTATTCCCGGACCATATAGATGGGATGTACTTAGGAGGCGCAGACAGCGTATACATATTTCACAGTCAATTTGGAATGACGAAACACAAAGACTGTTGAAAATTAGTCGCGGAGGTAGACCTACTGCTGGCCCCCCACCAGAGGATATTCCAGACGTAGTAGCCCAATATTTGACTGAGGCTGGTTTCATACATGTCGCGCGAATGCGATACATGCTGACACCTATTAACCAATGTTATGTTAACCATGTTTAAAATTAATGTTTTTATAATATATATATATATATATATATATTGATACTAATTGAATTATAGAAATCTAAAATCTCCTTTATGAATTCTAAGAAACCAATTTACCGTATTCCGATTTTAATTGATCCTTAGTTTTTAGTCTGAAACTAATAATGTGAAATGTGAAGAACCTTCATTTTATACTATTACTATAAAAATTGACTATAAAAAAATTTTCTATCGGATTTTTGAATACATCAAGACAATCAATATTTTTCAGATTGATGCTGCCCTTATTAGTGTTATGGTCGAGCAGTGGCGGCCAGACACATACTTTTCATATGCTCTAGGGTGAGATGACCATAACATTGGAAGATGTCGCTGGAATACTAGGCTTGCCTACTGATGGCTGAGTTGTTACCGGACAGACATATGCTGATTGGCCCGAATTATGTAATCAGGTGTTCGGTAACGGACCCGATCCCGCCACCGAGCTAACCTCTGGCAATGTGAGGTTATCATATTTTGACAGAGTGTATCCGTCATGGGATGCAGTTGCTGGTCATCACCAGAATGTCATATACTTCACGAAGGCTCACATTGCTCGCATGTTAGGATCTTGGATCCTTTGTGACCGGTCGGGGGGAGCGTAGTAGGATGTCGATACGTTGCCCTACTTGCGGGTGATTTTGTTGATATTGGATCCTATAGCTGGGGGTCTGCGGTACTGGCACACTTGTTTAGACAGCTATGCGATTGTACAAACCCAAATAGAAAAGATATTGGTGGTTGCACAGTTTTGCTGCAGATTTGGGCATGGCTCCAATTTCCATTTTTGTGCCCCCTTTGCCATCTACGCATGAGGTGGACCGACACTTTGGACACAGGTATATTTATTTTGTTGCAGTTAAAGTGGCCACATAGATTATGTGCACATGAATTAACAGTTTAATGTTTAACCTTGAAAATAGATTTAATGGTGTTGGTCGGTTTAGAATGAATTCACTGGATTGGTATCGAGACAGACTAGACATCTTAACCAGAGATGAGGTATGTTTAATTCATGAAATATTTTATGCAAAATATGGAGTACGTGTCAACCTGCGAAATGACTTCTTTATATGTTTGCATTGTGTAGGTTGTTTGGCAACCATATTGTGATTATGATTTCATGGGTGCATCTGTTGACACAATTCATTTGTGGATGGCTCGGGCACCAATAATTTGTTTACACATTGCTAAGTATGCACAGCCTGATAGGTGTATGAGGCAATTTGGACGGGACCAGCCAATACCTCATAGGCCTGGGAAATTGAAAGGTGTTCATCATTTTCCCGTTCGGGGTAAACCCCAGGAAAATTGGGGTCAGAGGTTAAGGAAATTTATAGAGAGATGGAATAGGCGAGCTGAACATATTGAAGTGCCTCCTGCAATACATGGTCTTATGTCGCCTAACCATGAGTACATGGGTTGGTATAGACTGTGCGGCAAGCGATACGTGACGAAGCGGGGTGCCTCACAACATCGCTGTGTAAGTCCTTTCCTTCAAATGATTTATTTAGTATTCGCATATTTTACTGTTTATGTATACATGGTTTCATTTACAGATTGACGGGTTGGAGAATTTGTATTTTGTGACCATGGATGATGAATTTCCTAACCATGGGTTGCATTATGTGCACGGCGAGGTGGCTTGCCTTATTGGTGTTTGGAAAGAAACTGCTCGGGGTAGAGGAACCTGGTCCAGGGGCACCATTGACGCAGCTTCCTCTGGAGCCTCAGTTGTCGCTAGACGTTGGCCATCGTGCCAAAGAGGGACGAGGATTGGGATGTCGTCGCCGACCTATTGCACCAGTTCTGGAGCCTGTTCATGAACCTAAGCCTCCTACGACTTCCGGATATTTTAGGCCACCATTTTTAGGTCCTGAATACGGTATTCAACAAACATATTTTCAGCCCTCGCAGCCAGAGCAGCACACTCAGAGTGATACGTACTGGCCACCATGGGAGACAATGACCCCGACAGACACTCAGACATATTGTCAGCCATAGTGCCCATCTATGAACACGCAAGCAAGGTCGTTGTTTCAGCATAGTCCAGTACAGATGACACCATGGGAACATGGGGGGAGCAGTAGTCAGGGAGGTAATAGTTGGGATGATGTTGATGTTGACGCAATGTATACCAACATAGATTTTTCATTAGCTGCTGAAGCAGGACATGATACATAAATCCCACATGAGGCCTTTCCACCTGCGACTGCTGAGGCACTTATAGCACATACTCCTACTCCACAGTATCAGCGTGGTCGTGGCAAACGTAGATTGCCTGATCGACAAGCTCGTCATAACCAGTGGCCTCCACCTTCAACTTAGTCTTTTTGTGTTTTCATTTGTTACTTATTATGGACTATTGTAGAGATTTTATGGACTGTGTTTGATACATTGTTCTGGACTGTGTTCATGGATTTTATAGTACTATATGTTTTATAAAGCGTGCTTGAGTATTTGACGACTAGGACACTCACAGAAGACAACAAATAATACCATAACCGAAAGGGTAACATATTAAAATTGATGTTTATCATCACGTAGATTGACGACTAGGACACTCACATAAGACAACAAATAATACCATAACCGAAAGGGTAACATATTAAAATTGATGTTTATCATCACATAGATTGACGACTAGGACAATTACGACGGTTATGCCCAGGTAATCTGTATATACCACACCTAATACGACTTTGGCTAGACTCAACTTCATCCATCTCATTGTGTATTCTAGTTGCCTTTGTAACGCCTCAATTTTTCTATCCTATTATTTATTAATTTTTACGAAAATTCTTTTCTTCTTGCTTAAAATAATCAATACGAAAGTTACTAATCATTAATATCATAAAAAGTTCTTCATTACCCATTGGTATTTCTAAGTTTGACATAATATAAAGTTTAGTACAGACCAATATCAGTTCTATCACATATTACAAATCACCAAAATGTTTCATTACAACAAATATCTTCAACTAAGCATCTTTAACAGAGTCTTCAGACATCATCTTGTCAATCCTTGTTTTACTGTTCATCTGCTCGCCCAAATAGATTGAGGTCATAGCAGGTGTCAACCACAGACACAAAATACAGGGTAAGTTTATGATAAACATAATTCAAGTAACAAAATATATCAAATATGCAGATATTCATTAAGATGCATGATTCTTTGTTATCATGATGCATGATTTGATTTTCTTTTATCTTTTGGTACCAATAATCAAGATAGCCCCATCCCCGTGGCACAGAACCAAAACAATCAGTCAGGGTACCACAGTGGTGCACAGGATTCTCACCCACACTTCATGTGATCATCATGGGTTGCGTGATTTTCCCACTGCCAGCTACCCCCCAGTTCAGACTCCTTTTGTCTGAACGCTCGAACTCAGTTCCTGTAGCTATCTGACACACCTCCTCTTGAGGCAAATAACGCGGACTAACCCCCGCCGGTTATATGCATATGAGATATATTGATTCACTTTAAGGTATAACTCTTTTCATCATCTCATATTTATTTTACTCATAAACTCAACATAAAGTATAGAACTCAACTTTATATTCATGTACAGAATCTCAGTATATTATTCATATACAAAGATTTATAGGAATACTCAGCAACACATGGAACTTAGAGAAATTCTTAGAAACTTTTAGCAACATATGAACTTCATGGAAATTCATGGAAACACTCAACAACACATGAATATTCAAACACTTATTCAAACAAAAACAATACTTAAACTATATTTAGTATAAACTTCCCTATACATACCTTATATCCTCTTTGCAATGCTTGTTTACTTCCTCCTAGCTAGCTCTTTCTACACGTGATTCTTCCTATGATGGTGGGGTCTTTTCTATTTGATTTAGGCTTTTGAAAATGAAAGGATGAAAGGGATATGGGAGGGTACTTCACGTGAAGTTTAGTGGGAAGAATGTCTGGAAAGTGATTTTCAAGCAAGGTCCCCGCCACCGCTTTATATAGCACTTGGAAAATAATTAATTATTCAAGGACATATTTGCCCTTCCAACTAATTTAGTTTCATTCTAGCTTAATTTCTCCTTGTTTCATTAAATCCTAACTTAGTTTATACTTATTCCTTTAGGTTTTAACTAGATTCATTATTATCTCTTTACTTTATAGAAAAAATCTCTTAAGCCATAATGACTTGCCTTTCCAAGTGGCCTTCACTTTCCAAGTGTCCTTACACTTGTCCAAGTTCATGAATCTTCTCCACTCTTCTTGTATTTCACATGGAGTAGCTTAGTCAAGGGAAAATTTATGTTTTTCTTTCATTCTTTACATATTATGTTATCTTTTAAATGAAGAAAAATATTCTAGTTTCATTTTTTTACTTTGTACATGGCATTTAGCATTTTCTAATAAAATTTAATTTGAATTTTTCTACTTAAGAATAATATTGAATAATATAATTCTAGAGTTTTCCAAAAAATGACTTCAATCATAATATAAATTGCCCACAAGCAATCTATACAAAGTGTCATACAGACTTTTTATACAAGACTGTTCTTATCTTAATTCTAATTGGTCTACACTTCTTTTGATCATCAACATTACTAAACTATTTTATTAAATAAGTCTATTCATCTTATAATTAAGAGAAAATTCCATAGATTTTATCTATCATTTTTCTATATTTTTCTGATACTTGAATTCTTCTAAATAAAGTTCCAAAGTCACTATCTTATAAAATTCATAGAAATTTTATTCTATGGTTTTCTGTCACAAAGTATTTTGATAATCTGCTATCTAAGAGTATTATGTAATTCCATCAGGTTCTAACAAAATCTCTAATGATATCTAGTCATTTCTGGACTGAAGGGTATTATGGTAAATTCATCATTCATCCTAGGGGCATTTTTGTCATTTTCCCCCTAAAATATCTAAGGGTATTCTTGTCTTTTTCAAAATATTCAAGGGCATTTATATAATTTCTATCATAAAATATCTCACTAAAATATCTAAGGGCATTTTTTGTAATTTTCAAAAATATCCAGGGGCGTTATTGTCATTTTCACCTTAAGGACATATCTGTCATTTCTTATTTAAGGGAAGGGTAGTATGGTCATTTCCCCTAAACTATTTTTGTAATACCTCTAATTAATATTTCATATAAATAATATAGATCATTCAAATATAACATTCACCCAATTTAACATTCACATCAATAATTTCACAAGAATGATTCACAAATATAGTTATTGAAATATTTGGGTGTTACAGCCTTAGGACGACCCTTTGCACGCAACATAGACCGGTCAGGTATGAGTACTGGATCCGCACTCGGTGGAATTGCTTGCTTGTTACCAATTGGCTGCCATGGAAATGAATACGTGTTTACCAGGTTTGTCACAAGGAATATGTCATCCACATACAGTGTCGGTGACTAACGAACATGCATAGCGACTGTTGCGGCCATAACTACAAGAATACTTGAATGCCTTAAATTTCCCACATTGATAGAACTGTTCAGCGAGATTAACAGAAAACGATTTGTCATAACCATCATCAACCTCAAATACAGATTGTTCCACATTATATGTACAAACATAATGACAAGTAGCAGTGGATTCATTAGCCTTCAACATAGTAGTGACATTTTTGCAAAAAGAATCTCCACCTTGCAATTGGTTAGCAGCCGATTGCCCCCTGCATACAAAATATTCTACCAATCTGCTATATGTGTGTTTAACCAACGCGGTTATTGGCATGTTTCTTGCACCCTTTAAAACCCTGTTAACTGACTCTGATAAATTTGTGGTCATATGTAACACCCTGAAATTTCAAAAATTATGGTCAAAATATTATATGAATTATTCTTGCATAACTATTGATGTGAGTATTAGGTTATGAGAGATTTGATGGTCTATATTTAAATTATTTGGGTGAAATATTAATTAGAAACATTACAAAAATGTTTGAGGAAGAATGATCATATTGCCCTTCCCTTAAAACAGAAATTACAAAAATGCCCTTAGATATTTTGGTAAGATATTTTAAGGTAGAAATTACAAAAATACCCTTGGATATTTTGGAAAATTATAATCATGCTCCTAGAGTGACAAATTACAATAATACCCTTGAGGTTATAATTACCAAGACACCCTTAGATACTTTGTGAAAACCTGATGAAATTACAAAGTATCCTTTGATGAAAAATTATCAAAATACTTTGTGACAGAAAGCTTCAGAATAAAATTTCTATGAATGTTATACAGTGATAACTTTGAAATTCTATTCAGAAAAATTTAGGTAGCAGAAAAGTATAGAAAACTGATAAGTAGAATCTGGGGAATTTCCTTTTAAGTGTAGGATGTATAGACTTATTCAAAGAGATGATTTAGTAATTTTGATGGTCAAAAGTGGTATGGACCAATCAGAATTAAGGTAAGAGCAGTCTTGTATGTAAAGTCTGTGTAGCACTTTGTATAGATTGCTTGTGAGCAATTTATACTGTAATTGAAGTCAGTTTCTGGAAAACTCTAAAGTTCTATTATTTAATATTATCCTTTAGGAAGAAGAGGTCAAATTAAACTTTACTTCTTCCTATAAAAGGCCATGTGTGAAGATAAATTCGAATTGAATTTTACTTCCTTCCAGTGAATGCCATGTGTGAAGTTATCTTTAAATTAAATTCTTCTTCTTCATAAAAAGTGACATGTGGATACAAGGAAAACTACATAATTTTCTTCTCTTTAAGAAAATGAAAACATGATAAATAGAAAAATATCTTAAGCTTCATAAATTAAAATGATAAGATACAATCATGAAGGCTTATGAAACATCTAGTCACTTGTAAGCCACCATTGATGAAGGGATAAGAAGTCATCATGCTTTGGGAATTATTTATACAAAGTAGCATGAAAGAAAGTAAATTTTCTCCTCCTTCTTTGTTGTCCAAGTGAACAAGCTAGAAGAAAGAGAAACTTCATGAACATGCCAAGTAAGAGGACACTTGGAAGAAAAAAAGGAAGAAGCTTCAAGACCATGACAAGTGGTGGGACACTTGTAAAGGTCATGACAAGTGTAGGGACACTTGTAATGGAAGCATCATGACTTAGGAGAATTTTGTAAATATTCTATTATTTTCCAAACTCTATATAAAGGGGGGAGGCCTTAAGTGGAAGTCATTCTCAAGACTTCATCCTACTACACCTTCACGTGAATCTCTCTCCCATCTCTTTCATTTTATTTTCATCCTTTCCTTTCCAAAGCCTAAAAGAGACTCCACTTTCCCTTGAAGATCACGTGTAGAAGCTAGTACCATTAGGAAGAGATAGACAGGCTTCATAAGAGGTTATAAGGTATGTATAGGGAAGCTTTATGATAAAGATAGTTTAAGTGTTGTTTGTGTTTGAATAAGTGTTTCAAGTTCATGTGTTGCTGAGTGTTTCTATGAATTTCTCTAAATTCCATGTGTTGTTGAGTGTTTCTATAAATCTCTGTATATGAAAGATATGTTGAGTTTCTGTACATGAGTAACAAGCTGAGTTCTGTACTTGATTTATATTGAATCTCTGAATAAATTATGTGAGACAATGATTGGAGATTGATGTAGAAAATACATATAAGTTGATAAAATGAATGAGTCATGCATAAGTGAAACCATCTCATGTGTATCATAAGAGTTGCCTCAGAGAGGAGGTGTGTCAGATAGTTACAAGGATCGAGTCCATGCGTTCTGATAAGAGAAGTCTGAGCTAGGGGATGACTCTTACAGTACGGAATCACATCACATGAAGTGTGAGTGAGAACCTAGGAAACACTGGGGTACCCTGACTGATCGGATAAGTTCTAGACCACTGAAATGGGACTATCTTGACAATTGATACTACATGTTGATGTGTCTCATAAGAGTTGCCTCAGAGTGGAGGTGTGTATAAGAGTTGCCTCATAGAGGAGGTGTGTCAGATAACTGCAGGAACTGAGTTCGAGCGTTTAGATAAGAGAAGTCTGAACTGAGGGGTGACTCGGCAGTGGGGAAATCATGCCATCCATGATGATCACATGAAGTGTGGATGAGAATCCTGCTGCAACACTATGGGACCTTGACTGATCGTTTCAGTTCTGTGCCACTGGGATGGGGCTATCTTGACTGTTGGTACCACATGATAAGAGTTTAAGAGAATCATGCAACATGATAAGAGTTTAAGAGAATCATGCATCATGCTAAGAGTCTAAAAGAATTATGCATCTTTGAGGATGTTGTTATGAATATCTGCATATTGAATATATTCTGTTGCTTAAATTTTGTTTATCATAAACTTACCCTGTACTTTGTGTCTGTGGTTGACACCTGCTATGACCTCAATTTTATTCGGGCGAGCAGATGAACAACAAATAGAGATTATTAGCTGTCTACAAGATGAGAATTTTGTTTGAAGATGTAATATTTTGAAGAGGTTATGTTTGAAGATGTATTTCTTTGTTACGGAGTGTTTTAGTTGTTTGTATTATGTAATACAACCAGTACCAGTTTGTACTCTTATTATATGTTACTTCAGGTTTATAAATATTAATCAGTAATGAAATTTTTCTTGGAGTATCAATTATTGGCAAAAATTTTGTTATATTCAACTGGGTGCTCTTAAGTAAGTTGAAAAGAATTTTCATTAAAAATCAATAATAACAAGATGATAAGTCGAGGTATTATTGTAACACCTCAACTTACGATCTTGTTATTATTGATTTTTAATGAAAAATTCTTTTCAACTTACTTAAGAGCACCTAGTTGAATATAACAAAATTTTTGCCAATAATTGATACTCCAAAAAATTTCATTACTGAGTAATATTTATAAATCTGAAGTAATATAAATAATAATAAGATTACAAACTGACACTAGTTCTATTACATAGTACAACTAATTCAAAACACTTTGTAACAAAAGAATACGTCTTCAAACATATCATCTTCAAAAAAAGTCCTCTTCTTGTAAACAGCTAGTGGTCTCTCTTTGCTGTTTATCTGCTCGCCCGAATAAAATCGAGGTCATAGCAGGTGTCAACTACAGACACAAAAATATAGGGTAAGTTTATGATAAACATAATTTAAGCAACAAAATATATTCAATATGCAGATATTCATAACAACATCTTCAAAGATGCATGATTCTCTTAAACTCTTATCATGATGTATGATTCTCTTGAACTCTTATTATTTGGTACCAATTATCAAGATAGCCCCATCCCTGTGGCACAAAGCTGAAACGATCAGTCAGGGTCTCACAGTGTTGCAACAGGATTCTCACCCACACTTCATGTAATCATTATGGGTGGCGTGATTTCCCCACTGCCAAGTCACCCCCCAACTCAGACTTCTCTTATCTGAACGCTCGAACTCAGTTCCTGCAACTATCTGACACACCTCCTCTTTGAGGCAACTCTTATATCTCTGAGGTAACTCTTATATACACCTCCTCTGTGAGGCAACTCTTATGCACATGAGACACATGAAACCGATTCACTTAATTCATAACTCTTTTTATTTTATTAACTCATATTTATTTTCAACATCAGTTCTTCAATCACTGTCTCATTTATTTTACTCAGAAATTCAACATAAATCAAGTATAAAACTCAACTTAATATTCATGTACAGAATCTCAGCATATCATTCAAGTACAAAGATTCATAGAAACACTCAACAACACATGAACTTCAAGCATCTATTTGAATAAAACAACACTCAAACTATCTTTATTTCTTTGAAGCATTTCATCGAACACATGGTGTGCAAACTTTGTTTTCCATAGAAATAAATGAGATTCTATATATACTTATTTGAACAAAAACAATACTTAAACTATATTTAGCATAAACTTCCCTATACATACCTTATTTTCTTCTTATAAAGCTTGTCAAACTTCTTCCTAAAGGCACCTAGCTTTACACGCGATTCTTCAAGATGGTGGGGTTTCTTTCTTACTTAATCTTAGCTTGGAAAATGAAAGGATGAGAGTGATATGAGGGAGGATATTCACGTGAAGGTTATATAGAGGAAGCTTGGAAAATGACTTGCATTTTAGGTTCCCCTCCCCCTTTATATAGTGTTTAGGAAATGATTTAATATTCAAGGACATTTTTGCCCTTCTTAACTAATTTCCTTCATTTAGTTCCCTTCTAACTTAGTTTCCTACTTAGTTCTTCTTATTCCATTAGATTCTAACTAAATTCATGATGATTCCTTTACTTTATAAAAAAATCTTCTAGGTTCATCATATGCCATACAAGTGTCCTATCACTTGTCTTCATCATGGAGCTTGCCTTTCCAAGTGGCATTCATGAAACTTCTACTCCTCTCCACACTCTTCTTCACATGAATTTCATGTTAAAGGGGAAGGAAGACAAGTTTTTCTTTCTTTTATGCCATTTTATGTACATATGTCCTTCATGGCATACACCTTTCTTCCAAATGTCCTCTTACTTGGCATGTTCATGAAGTTTTTATCTTCTTCTAGCTTATTCACGTGGACAACAAATAAGGAGGAGAAAATTTACTTTCTTTTATGCTACTTTGTATAAATAATTCCCAAAGCATGATGGCTTCTTATCCCTTCATCAATGGTGGCTTACAAGTGACTAGATGTTTCTTATGCCTTCATGATTGTATCTTATCATTTTAATTTATGAATCTTAAAGTATTTTTCTACTTATCATGACTTATCAAATTAATATATGATAAACCACCTTATTCCCCTTTTTCTTCTACTTCTTGTGAATACCATAGGCGAGGGGAATATTTTTATCTTCTCTTCTTCCTTTTATATCATGTTATTATTTCCTTTAAAGAGTAGAAAATTGTGTGGTTCTCCTTGTGTCCATATGTCACCTTTCATGAGGAAGAAGAATTCAATTCCAAGTTGTCTTCACACATGGCCTTTCATAGGAAGAAGTAAAATTCAATTTGAACTTAGCTTTACACATGACATTCATAGGAGGAGTTCAAGTTCAATTCGAACTCTTCTACCTAAAGGATAATATTAAGTAATGAAACTCTAGAGTTTTCTAGAAACTGACTTTAGTTACAGTATAAATAGCTCACAAGTAGTCTATACAGAGTGCTACACAGACCTTACATTCAAGACTGCTTATATCTTGATTCTGATTAGTCCGTTCCACTTCTGACCATCAAAATTACTAAATCATCTCTTTGAATAAGTCTATACATCCTACAATTAAAAGAAAATTCCCCAGATTCTACTTATCATTTTTCTATACTTTTCTGTTACCTAAATTTTCCTGAATAGAATTCTAAAGTTATCACCGTATAAAATTCATAGAAATTCTATTCTGAAACTTTCTGTCACAAAGTATTTTGGTAATTTTCCATCAAAGGATACTTTGTAATTTCATTAGGTTTTTACAAAATATCTAAGGGTGTCTTGGTAATTTTAGCCTCGAGGGTATTATGGTAATTTGTCACTCTAGGGGCATGATTATAATTTTCCAAAATATCCAAGGGTATTTTTGTAATTTCAACCTTAAAATATCTTACCAAAATATCTAAGGGCATTTTTGTAATTTTTGTTTTAAGGGAAGGACAATATGGTCATTTCTCCTCAAATATTTTTGTAATGTCTCTAATTAATATTTCACCCAAATAATTTAAATATAGACCATCAAATTTCTCATAACCTAATACTCACATCAATAACTATACAAGAATAATTCATATAATATTTTGACCATAGTTTTTGAAATTTCAGGGTGTCACAATTGATGCCCATACCTTCGCCCCTCAACATCATATGCACGCATCCATTTTTCCTTGGGGATATTATCAATCTAGTTTGCAACCTTAGGACTGACTTCACGAAAATGTGCAAAGGCAACCTCAAAATCAATCATAGAAGGAGTATAACCTGCACACACATACATGTTGATTACAATTCAGTAAATATGTTCATCCACATAATAAGTGTTGGTTCTCCATACCTAAATTCATTAAGGCCCTCTTCAAGTTTTCCTTTTTGAACTTTCGATTAAAATTGCTAGCAATATGACGAAGACAAAACACATGATAAGCATGCGGTGGCTGCCATCCAGGGTGCCTCTCAACTACAGATAGTATGCTTCGGTGCCAATCATAAATTAGACAAATATTTGTCTTGCTTGTAACATGAACACGAATGTTATGCAGAAAGTATTCCCAAGCTTGCAGTGTCTCACCCTCAACAATAGCAAATGCAAGTGGCAAACACTCATTATTACCATCTTGAGCAGTGGCAATCAACAACTTTCTTTTGTACTTGTCATATAAATGAGTGCCATCAATTTGAATAACCGGTTTACAAAAATTGAAAGCCTCACAACATTGTCTAAAAGTCCAAAAAATGCGGTGAAACACGCGTTTATGATGAAATATTCTATGACCCACATAATAATCTTTGGTTTGAATATTATAAACAGAATCTGGTGAAAAGCGAAGCATATAGTCACACCACCTCGGCAAGAATGCATATGATTCCTCCCAATCACTATATATAATTGCCATTGTTTTCTGCTTTGCATACCATGCTTTTCTATATGAAACTTTGTATCCATAAGAATGTGTTATCCTCTCTTGGACTAGTCCAATTGAACATGATAAATCATGCTTAATCATCCCTAATAAAAAAAGAATGTGATGTAAACATGAATAAAGTATAAAAAAACATTATTATGATGTCATTTAATAACGTACCTAGTACCAGTGAAACAATAACATCAACATCAAGTTGTCTGTGATCCTGAGAAATGTGCTCATTTAAGCAAATGTGATCCCCACCCCATTTGGTAACCATCCATCTCTCACCATAAGTTGGTTTTATTACCCTAACCCTCCACGGACAGTTCTGGTCATGCGCACGACATTTCATGCTTAACTTTGTCGGCATACTTTCAACAACAACAGCTTCCTGATGCTCCTTCATGAGGTTCCGCTTTATCGCTAGGTGCGCCTCTTCTTTTGATGCAAATTCTTGTTTAACAAACAACTTATTCCCTAATATCCATGGACCTTCAACTGATCCAGAACCAGTGCCAGAATCTTGTTCACTCGGATAATCCCAATCAATGTATGTGTAATGTGGGATTCCATCCCAAAAAGCATTATTACCCTGACCTAGAAAACCAAATTCCCAAATTTATTACAATAAAATACATTAAATAAAAATCACACATGTAAATAGCTATTGTTCGGTAACACACCTTGATATTGATATTGTTGTTGCTGCTCATCCTCCCCCACATCCTCTTTTGCTTGGATATGAGACTTAACCACAAAAGAGTTATGTCCTTGTGTTTGACTTGCGCTTGGCCCATCATCGTCCGAAGCACCAGCATTCTCCGCAAGAAGACAATCTTCCATTGCGATGTTTTCATCATCGTCATCATCAATACCGTCGTCCATAACCCAAGTAGGGTCATTTTCATCTTCCATAGACAAATTAAAAGGTACAATAGTAGCAGATGCATTATGGGAATAATTGAAATGCACTGACCTCATTGGTAAATCAACATCCTCTACTTCACGAATATCCACATACAACTCTAGGAAATCTTTCCTTGACTGGTTCAACAATTCTCCAATTACCATTTCCACGTCTTCTTCGTCCACTACTTCCATGCTAATATATTTTTCATCGCACCATATTCTTGCAGTTATACTGATTGATTGATTACCTTTCAACCTAATTTTTGATTGATTCTCTGGTGCAATTCGTCATAAGTTGAGTTGAGCTTCAAACATGTTGGCCTTTTTTCACCTTCAAAAACAACACCACGTCGGCTCTCAATTTTTCTACCATTATAATATAGAATAATATAAACAGAATCATAATTTGAAGACATTTTTCGATATCAAACACAACGAAAATGCTCAATACCAGTTGTGAAGATTGTCATCACCAAATTTCCTTTAAATAGACCATAGGTGGCTGAATCGCGCCTGGGGAAGGAGCCAATGCTGCAAGGTTGTGCCTAGGAGAGGCGCCAATGGTGCAAGGTCACGCCTGGGAAAGGCGCCTTCAAACATGCCTGATGGAGGTGTGACTGTGCTTGGGTGGCGCCTGGAGGAGACATGTCTGGTCACACTTTTCTAGGAAGCCACTAACTGCTATACATTTGCAATTACTTTTGAAATTGCAGTATATTGGTAATTTTTGTATTAAAACTGTAATATTTTAATTTTTTGCCTTATTTCAAGAGTAATTTTTTTTAAAGTTGCTTTATTCAATAACTATAAATATATAAACTTAGATTTAGGTTAAATGATACATTTTTTCAAATGGATAGAACCAAAGACCTTGGAAAAAATTACACTGAAACAAGATAAGGAGATTAAACTCCTAAACTGTCCCTAAGCCATTGTTGCCTCAAGAAAGAAAGTTGTTGTTGCATCATCAAAACCACCCTTTCTATGGTGCAAGCATAATCTGCCAAAGTATCTGCACATCTATTATCCTCGCAAAAGATGTTGATCACATTAAAATTAGGATTGGCCACCAAAATTCTTTGAATAGCTTGCACCAACCACTAGTACTCCTAATTATGTTACCCTTAATGGCTTTTACTACTGGCTGAGAATCCACCTAGATAATCAAGTCAATAAAATGGATCTTCTAAGCCACCTTAAGCCCCTGTAAAACTCACCATAATTCTACCACAAAAGCATTGCCTTTACCTAAACGTCTAGCATAACTAGACATCAATCTCCCCCCGTGGTCCCTGAACAAACCTCCATATCTTGAAACAACATAATGGAATTTAGTCACCCTATCAGTGTTCAAACAAATCCAACCAATAGGAGGAGGCTCCCAACCAATATTGATTTCCTCCTTTCTTCTTAAATTGTTGGCAGACATCAAATTAAGGGCTCTTGAGTATTCTTTCCATCTATCTCAAATAAATTCCCAAGGCCTAAAAGGCTTAACAAAATCCTCACCATGAATGACCTTATTTCTCCAAGTCCACATAAAACAACAGGTGGTAGCCCATAACTTCATCCAAGGATAAACCTGAAAATGTCCCAAATACCCATTTTTGATGGAGGTCCATGGCAAGCTAAAGGTCTAGAAGGAGAGCTTGAAACACTTTCTTTGGTGAGCTTTAAAGGACCAATGACAAGAGCTATGACTCAAACACTTCAAGACCACATCCAAGCTAACTTGGACAAGCATGAAGAAGCACACCAACTCAAGGATGACAAGGGTTGGATTTTGATGTCTCAAGTTCATTTTAATACAATAAATTTCAACACTTGTTAGTGGCAAAATTAGTTGTAATAAAAGGCTTTTAGTGCATTAGTGTAAAGCTTTGTAAGTGCACTTTTGTGTGAATTGTTGGCTGCACTTAGAGGCTGAAAAATAGCACCTTAAGCCTTAAAATACTGCAACTTTACATGAATTTGGACAACCAAGGTTACCTTAGGGAAGCTTTCATTACAAGCCTCATTTAGCTTGCATTTAGCTCCTTAGATTGCACTTAATTTCATTAGTGTTTCATGTGCATTTAGTTTGAATTTGGTGCATATATAAAACTGTCCAAAATTGTTGTAACAACTTTTGTTCATTTGAATGCAATCTGAAAATTGTGTAGAGAGTTTCTCTCTTTGTTCTTGTGCAAGAACCTTTTGTTTCTTATCAATGGCTTCAAGCTATTGTGGTGATTCTTCCTAGAATTATTGGAAAGCCTTTCCATGGTGTCATCCACCTTCATCCCTTACCTTTCTTCTACTTTTCATTACTAAAATTAAAAGTTACAAACAGCCCATTAATTTGTGAAAATTGGATAGCTTTGTGTCCTTGAGGAAAGCTTGAAGTTTGAGTTTCGATGCATGGTAGATTTGGGAAATTATGGCTAATGGTTACAACCATACATCAAGTGGTATCTAGATCCTAATCCTTGTGGAATTCTTCTTCAAGTTTAGGTCTTAAAAGTTCTTCAAAGGTATAAAATTTTGTAACTTTTCAAAAATCAGAAATCCATTCTTTTTCCTTGTGTTCTTGTTGTTTTTGTGAAAAATTCTGGTGGGTTAGTCTTGGGTAGTGATCCGCCACATAACCCTTGTGTATTTCTTCAAGTTTCATGTGATTTCATGTGTTCATGTTCTTCATGTGTTCTTGATATTTTTATAATTTTCTAGATTTGATTTTTGTCAACTTGTGTTAGTTAGTGTTTTTGTGGTATATGACCACTTGTTTTGATTATAATCTTATGCCTAAACTGAATTGAGTTGTTAGATTTTTTTTTTTTACAAATTTTATACATCATATTTTCGTGATTCATCAATTTCTTAGAGGATTATTGAACTTGTACAAAAGAAAAACAAGCAAAGTGCAACCCAAGTGTTTGTGAAATTGTGGCTGGAAAAATAATCAAATTATAGCCAAGAAATTATTGAATTAGTGGCTGAAAAATTGCAAAGAAAAACATAATTTAGAAGTAAAGCAAAGTGACAAAAACTACAAGTTCAAATTTTCTTTGAACCACAAAATTAAGTGAACTTGTATGACATGCAATTTAGTGAAATTTTGGCTTCTAACAATTGAATTTGTTTGGTATATCTTCCTTGTGAAGTTTGGTACAACCCATATGTAACACCCTTCCAATTACTATATTATGCCTAGGTCATAATAAGTAACTAGAAGATGTTAACTTTTCTAACGTATAATTTTTAACCAAAATCGATTGAGAAAAACTTATCTCAATATTAGAAATTTAATTGTGTTATGAAAATTGCGCTTATATAGAGCCTGTAGAGACTTTTTGGTCTCTTTAATAAATTACAAACTTAGTAATAACTTGTAAATAATATTTCATACAATAATATTAGTGTCCATATACTACAAAGCATATAGGAAAATACTAAAAATCTGCAACATTAAAAGAAATCTTCCAATTTGTCCCCAGTTTGTAGTTGCTCCTCCCAATTTACCTATCTGGAATGACACGAGAACACACTAAAACAGTGACAATTACAAAGAATTCCTAGTAGTGAAGACTGAATTATCATACAGTGTTATCATCATCATTCCAGCTACTTTGGTTTATTAAGAAAACATGTGAAGAATTATAGTTGATTTTAATTTCATAAACATATAACCCAAAGTAGATTCATTTTATTCACAAAAACTTAAAAATAATCTCATACTTCATCATTAATGCAAGCATCATTTTCAATCATGACAATGCATAGCTTATCTTTATTAATCTCTTCTTTAATACCCTAAACTAGACAATGAACTCATTACTAAATTTAGGTTCCTCCTGTAGGGTCGTGCTCAACTTAACTGTATCACCCTTTAGGGTCCCATAGGGTCGTGCTCAGCTTAACTGTATCACCCTTGGATCAATATGTCTTTCCCGCAGGGTTGTGCTCAGCTTAAACACCTACCTTGATATTACTTGAACTCTTTCACTCATTTCTTGAAACAAAGTTGTATCAAAGATCTTCAAGAAAAAAATATATTAAATTTCCACATGCCATCAAGCTTAAGAGTAAGATACACCAAAATAAAATTCAAATAATCTTAAGAATCAAGTGATAAATAAACCTAAACCTTCACCTACCTTAAATAAGTTTGCTTCCAATTCTCCCAAATCTTCCAAGTAGTGGACGTATATTTTAATTCTTTGAAAGATATGGGTCTTAGAATAGAGAAAAGAAAGGAATATAAGTCTAGGATACAAAGGAATATAGGTCACGGTTTTTAGGAGACAAAGTGTGAAAATGAAAGCAAGGAAAGAAAGAAATTGGTTGTGGCTTGGATGCTAGCTTCTGTGTGCAGCTTTTTGTGGTGCCATAAGCTATTTATATTAAGTGAATTAGTTAGGATGGAAAGGAATTAGTTAGAATAAAACTTAGTTAATAGTTAGTTTAGTCCTGATTTGACTAAGTAATTATAACCTAAGGAAAATATCTAAAGGTTTTGTCCTTATTCATTTAATGCCATGTTATCTTCAAATAAAGCAATATTCCTTTGAGCTTGGCTGGCCTATGCACGTGGAAAGGAGTTTTCAAGAAGCCAAATCTGATTTTTCCTAAGCTTGGTTGCAAAATTATCTTTTATACAAAGCTCTAGAGCTTACATGTTAACCTACACATGTTTTCACTTCAATTTTGCTGCAAAATCTCACGTACACAAGCACATGTGGCTGCACCTAGTTTTAGTGTTTATACCACTTGTACTTCATGTGGTTTCCAATTAACATGATAGCTACTAATATGTCATTCATCTAAAGTGTTAATCCTTTGTCCAATATCCCATATTGCTAGATCTCTTTATATTACTAAAATTTTGTTTCTTTTCTTAAATTGTCTAATCATGACTAAATATATTATAAGCACATCTAAACTTGTCACTTAAATCCATTAGCTTGTATCATATCCTTCTTGTATCACACTATCATCACAGATGTTGCTCATGTGATAATTTTCCTCATCATATTATCACATGGTCTGAACTATAGCTCATGATAGTTTTAGATATTCATGAAATTTTCTATCATTTTTATTGTAAGGTTTATTTACTTGCATTTATTATATTGGGTAGTAAAATTTTAGAGACTTATCTTCTGACTTACCTAATCATAAATTTTCGGCCAGTCTAGGTACTCCTAGTTTTCTTGTGATATTTATCTGTTACTAAGGGTAATTTGGTAATTTGTCATCCTAGGGCTATTTCTGTAATTTCATCAAGTCTCTACAAAATATCTAAGACAAAATATCTAAGGGTATTTTGGTAGTTTATCACTCACTTTAGGGGTATTATTGTAATTTCTACTTCAAAATATCTAATCAAAATATCCAAGGACATTTTGGTAATTTGTCACTTACTCTAGGGCATTTTTGTAATTCCAACTTCAAGGGTAATATGGTAATTCTCATATCAAGGGAAAGGGTAATATGGTCATTCTCCTTTAAGCATTTTTGTAATTTCTCTTTTTATCTCTAACTAACATATTTAAATTTTTGGGATGTTACACCATATATGTCCTTGAGTTGTCTCATTAAATTCCAAATAGAGTTGTGATTTTCTAAATTTTTGCTTTTGTTGCTTGTCTCTTAAAATTTCCAAGGTTTTATCTAAGAGTTTTCTTGTTCTTGGACTCTTGAGCCTAGCATAGAATTGTTTCCTATTTCACTATAGTAAAGAAGCTTGATTTGATTAGAAGTTTTTGGTTAAGAACTATAGAGAGGTATAAGAATGGAAAAAGGCAAGAGATAACATTGTAGAAAAAGCCTAGATAAAGTGTGCAAACAAGAGTGTGAGTGGAAAACACTTAAAGAGTGGTGAGAATTTTCTTATATACTTGTGTTTTTGCTAACCATTTCTTTTGAAGGATGAGCTCAATAGGAGATGAGACTTTGTCACCTAGGACCTCTAGGTTGATGAAAGCCATGAAAACAAATGGAAGACTTGCAAACCAAAATGGATGCAAGATTTGAGGAGTTACAAAAGAAGAAGCAAAGAAGTAGTCCAAATGGTAGTGTGGATGGAGAGACTCATGGTAGTAGGAGGGTGAGTGAGCATGCTTCCTTTCATGGAAGAAATTATTATGATGAAAGGAGTGAGAGGGAGGATAAGAGAGAAAATAATAGAAGAGAAAATAATAGAAGACATAATCTTAGGAGGCAAAATAGAGATGAGGAAGATTGGAGGAGAAAAGAGAGAGATGGGAGAAATGGGGGATTGAGTGGAGTGAAAATAAAAATTCCAAAATTCTATGGTGATAATAATTACGAAGTTTACTTTGAGTGGGAGATGAAGGTAGAACAAAGTTTCTCATGCCAACAATTTGATGAAGAAAAGAAAGTGATTCTAGCAACTCTAGAATTTGGTGGCTATGCTTTGGTGTGGTGGGACCAAATTCTAATGGACATAGAGAGGTTGAGGAAAGAAAGAATATATGGCTGGAATGACTTGAAAAGATGCTTGAGAGAAATATTTGTTCCCACTTATTATGCAAGAAAAGTACACAACAAGCTCTAAAGACATTTCCAAGGCTACAAGAGTGTAGATGACTACTATAAAGAGATAGAATTGATGATGATGATGAGGGCTGGAATTGTGGAGGTCCAAGAAGCAACCATGGCTAGGTTCCTTCATGGATTGAATAGAGAAATTCAAGATGTGATGGAGCTACATTCTTATGCTACAATTAAGGAGCTAGTCCACAAAGCTCAATGGGTGGAGCAACAACTAAAAAGGAGAAAAACTTCCTTTTCCAAGACCAATGGGGCTGCAACTTCCAGTTGGAAAGACAACCCTAAAAGGGAGGTTTCTCATGTGAAAGATAAAGAAGAAAAGGTGGAGAGCTCAAGCCAAAAAATTTTGTATCCAACTCCAATAAAATCAAGCAATATCAAGTGTTTTAAGTGTCTTGCCAAGGGTCACATTGCTTCCCAATGTCCCAACAAGAGATCTATGATTTTGCTTGAGGATGAAGGCATAAAGAGTGAGTCTTCAAGTGAAGAAGAAGAAGAACTCACACTAGTGGAGGTCGAGGAGGGTGATCTCTTGATGGTAAGGAGAATGTTGAGCAATTTTTGCCTAGAAAAAGAGAAAAGTCAAAGAGAAAATATTTTTCACACAAGGTGCTTAGTTGAAAATAAAGTGTGCTCACTTATCATTGATGGTGGAAGTTACACCAATGTGGCTAGTACAAGACTTGTGGAGAAATTACACTTGTGAACCACAAATCATCTAAGGCCATACAAGCTACAATACCTTAGTGAAAGTGGAGAAGTTGTGGTAAATTCTCAAGTGCTCATTCCTTTTTCTATTAATGCTTATAATGATAATGTTCTTTGTGATATTGTACCTATAGAGGCTGGCCATATCCTTCTTGGTAGGCTATATGGCAATATGATAGAAAAGTGATACACAATGACATGGAGAACACTTTTGAGTTGGAGCACTTAGGCAAGAAAATTATTTTGAGGCCTTTGGCTCCTAGACAAGTGTGTGAGGATCAAGTGAGAATGAAAGAGAGAACAATTGAGGAGTTAAAAAAAATACTGCACTTGACAAAAAAATTATGCACAAAAAAAGGCAAAGAAAGTGAGCTTCCAAAGAGAAAAACTAGTGGGAAGCAAAGAAAAGAGAAAGAAAATGAGAGCAAAAAAATTCATGAGATTAAAGAGAGCTTGTTCTTGAGTGAAAATAAAATCAAGAGAGGCACAAGAACCTCTTCATTTTATATTTCCCAACTCTCTTTGTTTACATGTTCAAAAAGAAAAGAAATTATGTGTTCCCAAAAATTCATTGAGAGAACTCTTCATTAGGGAAGCTAATGAGAACAATTTCATGGGACACTTTGGTGGAGGTAAAAAAATTTCTATTTTACATGAACAATTCTTTTGGCAAAAAATGAGGCATAATTTGCATAAGCTTGTTTCTCAATGTATTACTTGTCATAAAGCTAAATCTAGATTAATGCCTCATGGTTTGTATACACCTTTGCCTATTCCTAACTCCTCTTGGGTTGATATTTCTATGGATTTTTGCTTGATCTTCCAAGATCCAAGAGGGGAAAGGATTGTATTTTTATTGTTATTGATAGGTTGTAAAAGATGGCACACTTCATTCCTTGTCACAAGAGTGATGATGCTTGTGAAGTAGCTAATCTTTTCTTCAAAGAAGTGGTGAGACTACATGGATTGCCAAGAAGCATTGTGAGTGATAGAGACACAAAGTTCCTTAGCCATTTTTGGAAAACATTGTGGGGTGGGTAAGCTTGGTACAAAACTCTTGTTTTCATCAACTTGTCACCCACAAACGGATGGTCAAACCGAGGTGGTGAATAGGACCTTGGGTGAACTCCTTAGATGCTATATCAAGGGTAACTTGAGAACTTGGGAGGAGTGTCTACCTCACATTGAGTTTGCTTACAATAGAGTAACTTCACAAGACTAGTTCCTTCTCTCCTTTTGAAATTGTTTATGGCTTTAATCCTTTAACTCCTCTTGATAATAGCCTTTACCTAACACTTCTTCTATATTTAATCATGATGCTTTGTCTAAACCTTCTTATGTTAGGAAAATGCATGAACAAGTGAAAGCACATGTGGAGAGGAAAATAGAACAATATGCAAAGCAAACCAATAAGCACAAGAAGCAAGTGATCTTTAATGAAGGAGATTTGGTGACGTTTTTTTTGAGGAAGGATAGATTTCCTCATGAAAGGAAATCCAAGCTCCAACAAAGAGATGGACCTTTCAAGATTTTAGATAGGATCAACAACAATGCTTACAAACTTGAGTTGCCTAGCGAGTATGGTGTTAGTAATAATTTCAATGTTTGTGATCTTTCTTTGTATGATATAGGTACAAGTGAAGCAAACTTGAGGACAAGTTCTTTTCAAGAAGAAGGGGATGATGAACGTCCATGGTAAGCTAAAGGTCTAGAAGGTGAGCTTGAAGCACTCCCTTTATTGAGCTTTAAATGACCAATGATGAGAGCTAGGACTCAAGCACTTCAAGACCACATCCAAGCTAACTTGGACAAGCATGAAGAAGCACACCAACTCAAGGATGACAAGGGCTGGATTTTGATGTCTCAAGTTCATTTTAATTCAATAAATTACAGGACTTGTTAGTGGCAAAATTAGTTGTAATAAAAAGGTTAAGTGCATTAGTGTGAAGCTTTGTAAGTGCACTTGTGTGTGAATTGTTGGTTGCATTTAGAGGCTGAAAAGTTGCACGCCTTAAAATACTGCACCTTTACACGAATTAGGACAGCCAAGGTTACCTTAGGATAGCTTGCATTACAAGCCTTATTTAGCTTGCATTTAGGTTCTTAGATTGCACTTAATTTCATTAGTGTTTCATGTGCATTTAGTTTGAATTTTGTGCATATATAAAGCTGTCCAAAAACTGTTGTAACAACTTTTGTTCATTTGAATGCAATCTGAAAATTGTGTAGAGTTTCTCTCTTTATTCTTATGCATGAACCTCTTGTTTCTTATCAATGGCTTCAAGCTATTATGACGATTCTTCCTAGGCTTATTGGAAAGTTTTTCCATGGTACCATCCATCTTCATCCCTTACCTTTCTTCCACTTTCCATTGTTGAAATTAAAACTTACAAACAGCCCATTAATTCGTGAAAACTGGACAACTTTGTGTCCTTGAGGAAAGCTTGAAGTTTGAGTTTCAATGCAAGGTAGATTGGGAAATTCATGGATAATGGTTTCAACCATATATCAAATTTGGTCCTTGAAGTGTCAATCGATAACACTCTAGTCCCTAAAAGATAAAAAAAAAATCAATTTTAGTCCCTGAAAGTAAAAAAAGGACAACAAATTAGTCATACCATTAGCTCTCTTCCATATACTCAACGTGCTTGTATAATGACATATGACTAACTTATGTGGCAGCCCATGTGTGCAAATTAGTTGCCACGTCATTGATTAGTGTAATGGACTAATCTGTCATCGAATTCACCATGGAGTAATTTGTTGATATTGTGGTTTTTAATATTTGTTTTTACAGCAGACCATTATTATTGATTGTTCCCAAATTATCCCTCTTCTTCTTGATTAAGCATTTCACTTCTATCACTCTTTCCGCCTCATTGCTCTGTCACCTCCACCTTTGTCGTTAGCAAACCGCCCATTTCCAACTGTAACGTCCTAATATATTTTTAGATATTATATTTTTATTAGAGTTTGATTTTAAGGAGCGTATATTATTATAGTTTAAATAATACAGATAATGTAGATTTTATAATTTGCAGCCTCATTTGATTAAATGTTAGTTATTATTTTTACATTAAACATCACCTTTGTCATACGAGTCATGAGTTCAGAGAGTACCAACCATACGTCCTAGTTAGCATGCAAACTATAAAGTTCATACACAACCATAATTTCTAACAAACCCTAAACATAGAAGTACTATGAACACCGTAACCATTCATTTTCTAGAGACGATCCCTATTTAGATTTCATACAGTAAGGTACCATTTGCCAGATCAGAAATTATCACCAACACTATCCTCAGCTTCACATTCACTATTCGGATTCATGTTACTTCCATAAACTGGTACGAAAGGAGGATACATGTTATGGTTACTAGAGGATATGTTGATGGGTTCCATAGGTCGATTAGGGTAAACATGAGCAACTGAAGAAAATGGTCGTTAGGGTTAAACATGTCATTGAGAACTGATACATGGAAATGTGCTCCAAAATATACATAAACACGTATAACTGGATGAATGGTGAGAATATAACAATTCCTAGCTTCGTCTCTGTCCCACCTCCAGTCCAATGCATCAAGAAAGATGATCACTGAAGCCATCTATATATAAAAACAATTGAAACAAATCTAGTGAGAAATAAAATTTCTCAGTAGGAAAAACTAAACCATCAAATATGTTAGTACGTTAGCAATTCATCAATAAATTCCAATAAAATCAATATAAGTAAGTAGCCATTCAAACAATATATGCATGAGGAAATTCCACAGTGCATGTAACACCCCAAAATTTTAGAACTACAGTTAAATATTAAAGCAAGTCTTAGACAAATTGATGCTCTATATTTGAAGGATTAAGATGAAATATCAATAAGAAATATTATGGAAATGTTTGAAGAGAAAGGACCATATTGCCTTTTCCGTAAATTAGAAATGACAGAAATGCCCTTGAGGTCAAAATGTCGAAAATGCCCTTGAATATTTTGAAAAATTACAAAACTGCCCTTAGATATTTTGGAAAGATATTTTAGAATGGAAATTTACCTAAATGCCCTTGAATATTTTGGAAAGGACAAGAACACCCTTAGATATTTTAAGTAGATATTTTTATGATGGAAATAAAGAATACTCTTAGATAACAGACTATTGGAATAGTTTATGACAGAAAGTCATATGTGGAATAAGGTTTTCTTAAGCATCCAAGGGTATAAATAGAATAAAACTTTTGTTCCCATCCCTAGGTGTATAGAGTATGTGTAGATGTCAAGTTATGGGGAGGTTGTTTGAATTTCGTGTAATGAAGTGATTCTGAATTTAACCCGAAACCCTGTTTTAGTAAAATCATCATTATAGATTGGTTAACCGTTGGATCTTCTTCAAATTTTAAAGCAAGCTTCCTAACCCATATATCTAACTTTTGACCGTTGGGATTGTCCAAATAATGTCTGGAATGTGAGAAATTAATTTTTCACTAAAACAAAAAATTCTAGAAAATGGGCTGCTCGCCCAGGCGAGTGGAACAGGCTATTTTTGGTCGCCCGGGCGAGTTGAGGCGGTGCTGAGAACATTATTTAAGATCCCAAAGCACGAAAATGGAGGAAGCAATCCTCCTAAATCCTCCCAAATGCTCCCTAACCTTCTCCATCACCCTTCCACTTTCAAAGACCAAAACCCTAACATTTTGAAGCCTCATGTGGGATCTAGGAGCTTTTTAGGAGGAAGTTTGTCAAGCTTTTAGGAAAAGAAACAAGGTACGTATGGGGAAGTATGTTGATATACATGGTTTAGATATTGATTAGGTTATGCTATTGTTTATTTCTATAGAATTTAAGCTATGTTATCATTTATTCCTTTAAGACTTAAACTATGTCTATCAAGTGTTCGATAAAATGCCTCAATGAATTTAAAAGAGTACCAAGATGTTTATTTAGATAATTAACATTATATGATTTAAAGAATAATTAACTTGAATCTAATCTAGTAATAAATTGACTTAAGGTACGTGTTCCTTAGTGTTATTATGTGTTAGTACTTGCTTGTTGTTGAACTATGGTATAATTAAAGTTTGTATGTTATATTGTTAAAGATGTTTTATTAGTTTGGATGATATTTGGCTAAGTTAATGGTTATAATAAATAACTTGAAACTATTTTAGCAAACAAAAAGGGGATTAAATAACTTAACTTTTGTATATTATGACTTAGGCTCAAAGAAATC
>PYAF01004167.1:196332-210281 GCA_007407185.1 Glycine tomentella | reverse complement strand
AATTAGGTTTTCGATTCAGGTTAAAGGGTTAATTCACTAAGGGATTAGGGATTAACTAATCTAGGAAAGGCTTATTCTCTGAACAATCATAACAGGAACCCATATGATATATTCTTTAAATGCTTAGTTTGACAGAATCGCTAAGGGCTTAGGGTTCTCGATCGAATTAAAGGGCTGAATCGCTAGTTATCTAGGGTTTGCGAATTTAGGAGAGATTTATCATGTGTGCATGTTAAGTTAACAAACCAGTCAAGTGAAAGAGGAGGAATCAGAGGGGATTGTGCCTGACTACAATTAATTTTCCATTGGTAATCTTTCAACTCAATTTACTGCATTTCTTTAATTTCTGTCTTTGCATTCAAACAACCAATCAAATAAACAACATTTCTCTGCGTAATTTCCTATTTTTACTTTCAATCACATTCATTAGTATTGCTGTGAAATCACCCCAATCCCTATGGAGAATGATACTCACTTACCTAATCTTTATTACTTGGAAACAATCGGTGCACTTGTCGTAGTGTGCGGAAATATCGCAACAAGTAACGTTCCACAAAGTTAGAAAAGAAGTTGAGCCATAGTCCTATTTATAACAGTTTTTTGTAACTGCCTGTAATCGATTAAACGCGCCTAGTAATCGATTAAAATGCTCATATAATCGATTAAATAAACCTTGTAATCGATTAAAGTGTTCAACACAGTTTTTGGGCATGACCAACGAGCAAAATAATCGATTATCCCGTCCTGTAATTGATTAAGACAGGAAGCTGTAAAATTTAAAATGCACTATGTAACCGATTACTATCTTTGGTAATCGATTAAGGCAGGAGCTTGTGGCATTCCAAACTACACTGTGTAATCGATTACAAAATGTGGTAATCGATTATCTAATGCAAACTTACAATATTCAGACACAAAGTGTAATCGATTACTAGAAATGGTAATCGAATAAAGCAGGGAGATGGCTTTTTCAAATAAGCCTGTGTAATCGATTACTATACCTTGGTAATCGACTATCCCAGAACAACTTAAAATCATATATAGCTATGTAATCGATTACTACTCATTAATAATCGATTAAAGAGTTCAATAAGGCAGTTTGTATAAAAACAAAGGTCAAATAATCAATTAAGTCTTTAAGGTAATCGATTACACTAGTATAAAATGCATTTTTCCGAAAACCTTTGAATCAAATTAAAAACATTGTCAAATTACTAAAGCCTTGTGATTTTTATGAGTTCAATTAATTAAGTTATAGATTAATATGAATGCAATGCATATGGATCACTAGATTTGCTTTTCTCTTACACATTTCACACTAATTAAACTTCAAGGCATCCATTGCATGTTAAAAGCTCAAAACCAAAGCTTGAATAAATTCCTTTGCATTCCTTAAGTAGCTCCCCCTGAATTCAACACAAAGTAGAAAACGACAATTGCCTACATTAATAACATAACACCAACTAAGAAACAACTTAATGATGAATTACGAAGAAGAATTGTGCTTTAGTTTAACTTACCTTGCACAGTTGCACCTCAATGCAGAAGAGTCAAAGTTAGCGTTGATCGGTTCTGACAATGAAAGACCGAACAAGGTCGAGTCTTCTGAGACACACCACTCTTTCCCTACAAACACAGAAGTCGTGTTTCAATTATGTCTTTGGAAAAAAGATATAAAACAATTAATAACAAGAAGCAACAGTGTGGGAGACACTTAGTGTTGAACATATAAATGTATATGTTGAATTAGAAGTAAAATACCTTAATATACTCAGAGATAAGTAAGAAACAACTTATACAAGAAGGTGGAGTCCTTGAGGGACACACCACTCTTTCCCTGCAAACACATTAGGACATGGTTCAATTATCTCTTTGGCAAAATAATAAGCCAAATCAAAGCTATTATAACACATAAGTCATGGTTCAATTAACCCTTAGCTAGCTAGTGATGTTCGAAATTTCTATGCCTTTTTCCTTATCTTATAACATATAAGTCAAACACAAACATGAAGTGCAGTAGAATTTTAGCAGCTTGGGAGCATGATTGAGTTTCAAAAACCTTTGAATAGTTGCAGTGCCTCACCAAATAAAGCATTGTGCATAATTAATTGAAAGCGATACCAAAGTTATTATTGAAAGTTCAGATTGCAAAATGAATCTATGTAAACTTAAGCTTACAAATTTTAATCAAAACATGCAATATATCATTATCTATAACAGGTTTATGAGGTTTGCAATTGATTTTGAAGTACCTATGACTCATGCTTTGCTGAAATGAATGGAAACTTATCATAGATGGAAGTAGTGTTAAGGCATTTATGTTACCCTTTGAAATTGTAGTAGTGTAGGTGTTTTAATTAAACAACTAAAAACTTTGGGGAGAAAAGGTAAGGGGGCTGTTGGGTATAGGGAATGATATCAACCTAGGGAGCCTCTCCCAACTTTGTCCTGACTCACAAATAATACACATGCCAGACTCATATGAACCACACATTTTTCATTACCACCGTGATAACACACTTACACCACTTCAACAACTTTACTTGACAAAACATTGTAAAACTCAAAATCTAGTTTCATATCAGTTTGGGTGTTCATAAATGGATACAATCCAATAAAAACTAGAAGAAAATGGTGTATTTAAATGATTGCATTATCCATTTGTCCAGAAATGAGGGAAGAAAATGTAAGTCCACATCAACATTCAAAATGGCTTAATGATTGATCTAGACAACTCCAAATTGCAAGTAAAGTGAGCTTATTATACAATTTTTCCATATCCTATCCACCATTGGGCAAGTAAAACGAATGTGAGAACAAGTTTCTTCACGAAGTTGACAAAATGGGCTCAACTAGTTTTGATCATCCCTTATGACATTTCTCTTCTTAAGATTATGTTTTGCCAATCAACGAGTGTCCTCCTCACAAAATGAATAACCTTAGATGAAATTTTTAAATCCCAAATAAAGGAAAATTCATTTTGCCTACAATGAACATAGAACATTAGACTATATACATTATTTTTAAGAAAATCTTGTTTGAATCAACACAAACAAACCATCACACACCGTAGACTATCATGGTCGGCGTTTATGATCATGCACAAGTTTTGGAGGTCGAACGTGGCCATGGAGGAGCTGAGGGGGGAGTTAGAGAGAAAAGGCTCAAGGTCTCAGGGAGTGGAGTGGGAGAGTGAGGTTGCTAATAGAGAGAACATATTATGCCAAAACCGCAATTCAGATGGCTCCAACATGCAAAATGCTAGTGGTGGAACCAACCCAAATGAGTTCTTGAGCTTGGATAGCCACCAAGATGATGCAAGGAAAATGGACAAGTTTAAGAGGAGCTTCATACTTCCTTCAAGAGTGGTCTCATCAACTTCATCCACTTCAATGGATCAACATCAACAACAACAACAACGTGTGGAGTACAAAAGAGTAGTGAGGTTGCTAATAGAGAGAACATATTAGGAGTACAAAACATATATATAATAGAGAGAACATATTAGGAGTGGGAGAGTGAGGTTGCTAATAGGAGAACATATTAGGTTGCATAAACAATAAAATTCTACATCAATTCACACTTTCGGTTGTGGAAAGGGTAGAAGGGGTTGTGAATTTAAGTCATGGTATTAGGAGTACAAAAGAAGAAAAGGAGCTAAGGAGTTCAGGACGGGCTTTGAGACAACATAATTAATTGGAAAAAAATGTAGATATCATAATGATCTTATTTAGTATGCTGTAATAATCACAACCTTTCCTGATGAATATTTTCACGTACCTTTCTAGGAACCTAGCACTCTAAATGGGATACATTTTCCTACCTCCTTTGTCCTTCTTTTCATTGCTTCATAAGCAAAGAATAGCCAACATTGCCATTCAACTAGAAGAGGGGCACTTCTCCAATGATGAAAAGAAAGATAACCATCACAATAGAGCTAGGCTGACCCAATGACACTCCCATTCCACATGTTACACCTGTACATGATAGATTTGTAAAGATTAAAGAGAGTTCCATATAGGTAGGTAGGTAGGTATGTTAAGACTTTGTAACCTGTTTGGTATACTAACTAGTTTATTTTGCCACGTGTATAGTAAATAGAAAATCTGAATTGAATTAAGAGTGTACATGATTCAAAATAAAAATTAATGAGACAAGACAAACATATATTTACTAATGCCAAATAACCTCACTTAGCAAAATTTTGAAGTATAGGTGTACAACATTAAACCCTCAAAGACATGACACCATAACATGAGGCATTTGGTTTACATTTGAAGTATAGGTTTACAATTTTGAAGTATAGGTGTACAACATATTTAATTGGTTTACATTTAAGTTTAGCATTTGGGAACATAATTGGTTTACATTTAAAAAAGAATTTTGAATCCACATAATTGGAATGCTTAATTCAAGAACATAAATGGGTTAGAGTATTACTTATACAAATCCAACAATTAAGTTCCTGCAACTCAAGGATGATTTAAACTATAGAAGGATAGATAAATGTTCAAATAGTAGGCTCTAAGGCTAAGGGAGGTAGCTACCTAGGTAAAGCCTTCCCTATATGGAAAAGAAATGGTCTGCAGTATTTCATTGACCTCAACCCTCAACCCTACAACCCAATATAACACATTACATGAAAGCCTCGTTGTACAAAATGCCCCTAGGTCAGAAATGCTCAAATATCTTTAGAAATTTTGAAGAAACATGATGAAATTATAGATACACTTAGCTGACTAAGTATCAACATATTTTGTGACACAAAACTCTAGAATAAAATTTCTACAAATTTTAGAAGATGACAACTTTGAGGCTGTATTCAAGAAAACTCAAACATCAGAAAAATATGGAAAAGTGGTACATAAAATCTATAGAATTTTCTCTTAATTATAGGATGAATAGACCTATTAATAAAATGGTTTAGTAATTTTGATGGTCAGAAGAAGTATAGACCAATCAAAAAAATAAGATAAAGATGTACTCTAGAATGAAAGGTTTACGTATTCTCCTGTATAAGACTACTTGGGATTAATTTAAACTATCATTGGGATAAATTCTTAGGAACATCTAGAATTCTAATATTCAAAATTTTCTTTAGATAAAAGAATTCAAATTAAATTGGATTTCTTTCTAAGGAAATACCATATTGAAACTAGATTTTTATTCATCATAAAAAATGACCACATGTAGCATGAAAGGAAGAAAAATTTGTATTCCTTCCCTTTGAGCTTGTCATTCACGTGGAGAAGCATGGAGAATGAGGAAGAAGCTTCTTGAATTCAGCCACTTGGAAGATAAGCCATAGGATAAAAACAAGTGGCAAGACACTTGTATGGCATGGATGCAAGGTAACATAAAAATCAAGCCAAGATTTCTCTACACTTTTCCATCTTGCACATGGACAGCTCTAGACATTATTTCAACAATCCCAACGGTCAAAAGTTACATATGTGGGATAACATTGTACCTTTAAAATTTTAAAGAGATCCAACGGTTAACGAATCCAGAATCAAAATTTTACTAAAATAGGTTTGGGATAAACTCAAGAATGAAAGAAAAAGCATAAAAACCTTCATTGGCAAGCAACTCCACGAAAATACAAGAAGGAAGGGAGAGGATTCATGAACTTTCCAACTCAAAGGGACACTTGGAGAAGATTAAGAGAAGGCTTCATGAATTGGACAAGTGTTAGGACACTTGTAAGAAAGTAATCATGGCTTAGAAGATTTTTCCTAGAAAAGCAATAGAATCATAATGACTTTAGTTAAAATGGAATGGAATGGAAAGAAACTTAGTCATAATGGAACCAAATGGGAGTAACTAGATAATAAGGGTAGAAGTGTCCATAGTATTTTCCAACCTCTATATAAAGGGGTGAGGGTTTGAATGGAAGTCATTCTCAAAAACACCATTTCTTCCACACTTTCACTTGAGAAACACCCTCCTCCTTCCATCTCTTTCATTTCACTTCCATCCTTTCCTTTCCAAAACATCAAATTTTAGACAAGACTTTCATTCTTTCAAGACCTTGAGGTGCAACCAAGTACTTGGAGGAATTGGAAGCAAACTTGTTTGAGGTAGGTGAAAGTTAGTTTCATTTATCATTTGATTCTTGAGATAATTCGTATGGTTGTAAGCTGAAATTTTGACTGTTTTGAAATTTCCATATCTCCCTCTATGCTTAACCAAACGAGATGTTTGACCACTCATTTTAAAGCTTGAGATGTCCTCCATGTTGTCCTAAAATATGGGACCAAACTAAATAGTGAATCATGCCCATAATTTATTTTAACTCAAGTCGTCTAAAACTATTGTCCACACCCAAACAGCTTCTGCCATCTGTTTTGAAAAATTTATTTCTCCCTCATTTATCATTCAAATTAGTGTATGATATGTGGAATTAAAGATCTAGATATCAACTACAACATAAAAAAATTCAGCTAAAACTAGATTGTTTACTGCTTGAAATCATGAAAACACTAGGAGGTGATACTGTGAAATTTTGAGACTGTTGGCAGATTTGAAGTTTTATTTGTAAAATATTATATCTAGAGTTTTATAACTTCAAGTGAGGCATGTAATACCTTTTTTAGAAAGCTTAGGAAGTCTATTTTAACATACTAAAAGATGGGAATTTAATGAGTGTTATATGAGTATAGACTATAGGAGAAACCGAATTATATGTAGTAAGAAATCTTGTTGTTATGATGTTCTTTGTTATGATTTTCTTTGTGATGATGAAATCTTGATGTTTGGTGGCATAATTGTATGACATGAGTTATGTAGCTTTGCATTTCATTGAGCATGTCATGTGCATTAAGAAAGATAAAAAGATAAGACCTGAAGGGTGATACTGTTAAGTCGAGCACGACCCTGATGGTGCCCAAAGGGTGATACGGTTAAGCCGAACACGACCCTGAGGGAAAGACTAAAGAAAGATAATACCTGAAGGGTGATACAGTTAAGCTGAGCATGACCCTGATGGTACCCAACGGGTGATACGGTTAAGCCGAGCACGACCCTGCGCGAAAGACATATTGACCCAAGGGTGATACAGTTAAGCTAAGCACGACCCTATGGGACCCCGAAGGGTGATACAGTTGAGCTGAGCACGACCCTGCGGGAGGAACCTAAGTCTAGTAATGAGCTCATTGTCTAGTTTAGGGTATTAAAGAGCAAAATATCAAGGGTAAGCTATGCATTGACATGATTGATTGAAAATGATGCTTGCATTAATTATGAAGTATGAAATTATTTTTGAGTGTTTGTGAATAAAATGAATCTATTTCGGGTTATATGTTTATGAAATTAAAAATCAACTAAAATTGTTCACATGTTTTCTTAATAAACCGAAGTAGCTGGAATGATGACGATGACACTGTATGATAAGTAAATTTTCACCTACTGGGAATTCTTTGGAATTTTCACTGTTTTAGTATGTTCCTGTGTCATTCCAGACAGGTAAATCGAAAGGAGGAGCTACAAAGTGAGGACAAGTTAGAAGATTTATTTTAATGTTGTGGACTTGTAGTATTTTGTTATATGCTTTGTAATATATGGACATTATTATTATTGTAGGGAATATTATTTACAAGTTATTACTAAGTTGTAATTTACTAAAGAGACCAAAAAGTCTCTACAGGCTCTATATATAAGCGTAACTCGATCGATTTTGGTTAAAATTTTACATTAGAAAAGTTAACATCTTCTAGTTACTTATTATGACCTAGGCATAATATAGTAATTGGAATGATGTTACAGTTATTGTATCAGAGCAGTTCATCCTGGTGAGCCTGGGGAATGGACTGATTATGCTTCTGAGCATACTCTGAATAGGTTAAAATGTCATGCAATAGAAACTTATCTAAAACGATAAGTTATAGAAAACTAGTATAAGCATGACAAGGCTTGTTAAGGATGTTGTTAATTTCTGCCACACTTAGCTCTGTATTGAGCCTGATCACCTCAATATTTTGTTTTGTGTAAGCAGGAATTAATGGCTTCTAACAGGTGCAGTAGGTCACGAGTTGAAGGTACTAATGAATTAGCTGATATGATGAGAACTTTTAATGAGATGGCATCTGCCATGAGAAATCAATCAGCTGCAACTAATAGGATGATGGATAGTTTATTAAGAAATATAGGTAATCAGTCTGGTGAAAATGCAAATAACCAAGGTAGAGTAGAGGTTGATCATGGATACAAAAAGTTTGGTGAGTTCATGAAAATAAGTCCTCCCAAATTTAGAGGAGTGTATGATCTTGTTAAGGCTGAAGAATGGATAAAGGCCTTAGAAAAAATTTTCTCAATTATTCATTGTACTGAGGAATAGAAAGTAGCCTTTGACACTAAGAAGATATTAGAATCCTCTGGGATACTTTTAAGACCTCATTTTATGAGAAGTATTTTCCAGTTGCTGTTAAGAATGCAAAAGAACTAGAATTTTTAAGACTTCAACAGGGAGATATGACTGTTTCCGAGTATATAGCAAAGTTTGAAGAGCTCTCTAAGTTCTCCATGTACTACCAAAGGCATCCCGATGAAGAGTGGAAGTGTGTAAAATTTGAAGCTGGACTTAATGAAAGAATCCAGAGAGCAGTTGGACCATTTGAAATTAGAAATTGTGCTGCTTTAGTAAATAAGGCTAGATTAGTAGAATCATATGATGAAAGATTTACTCTTACAGAAAAAGTTTTGGTCAGTCAGAAGAGGAAGGCCACTGAGCATGGCAACAGAGTTAGAAATATGGATAGAGATAGAGAGTTTCCTAAGCAACAAAACCAGATGGAACGGTTCACTCCTCGAGGTGGAGAATGTATCAAGTGTGGTAGGTACCATGGGAATAGACCCTTTCTAAAAGGTCAACTTGTATGTTATGGATGTGGGAAACCAGACCACATGCTGGAAGACCTCAACAATCTGGTCGAGTGTTCACTATGAACACTGAAGAAGCAGAAGATATGAGTGTTGATTTGAGGGGGAGCTACTTGAAGATTGAAGTAATTTGAAGACTTGAAAGTGTTTTGACTTTCAACATGCTTGAAGGCTTGAAGAGAAGCTTGTGATTAATTGTAAAAGGAAAGAAAGCTTTCTGATGATCCAAGTCACTGCATTCATACCATACATATGCATTTAAGCATTACATCACAAAGGCATTAAGTAATTGTTTTGAATCTTTAAAGAAGCTAAGTATTTTTAAAAAATAGCATTAACCTGGTTTAATCGATTAATATACCCAAAGAATCGATTATTTTGTTCATCAAGCTTTCTGGAAAAATATCAAGAACAATTTAATCGATTAACACCATCGGGTTAATCGATTATTTCATCTTAGCAAACTGATAATCTGCCTTAGTGGCTTGTTTAATCGATTACCACCAATCCGTAATCGATTACACTTCATACTTAGAAAAAGTTCTCACACTGCCTTAATCGATTACCATTCATTGTAATCGATTACTTAGTTCATTTCATGTTTTGCACTTAGTCTGTCTTAATCGATTACTATTTGTTGTAATCGATTACATTACTCAAACATATTTTTACTTAGTCTGCTTTAATCGATTACCGATTATTGTAATCGATTACTCAGTGCAAAATTGATTTTAGAGGACTTTTGGAGTAATCGATTACACGTCGGGATAATCGATTAAATGACCCGTTGCTGTAACCCAGATCTTGCTATGAACGGTTTAATCGATATCAGGAGCGTGTGTAATCGATTACATATGCTAAACAATCAATTACTAGAGCGTTTTTAATCGATTATTTCAGTTACAGAATTTAGTATAAATAGAACTCATGCCTTTTTTGATTGTAAGAAAAATAGAACTTAAATTTTTGAACACTGAGCATTCTAAAAGCTTTCTAAGCATTCACTAAGGCTTTCTTCTAGGTTCTTAGGCTCTTGCTTCCATTGATTCTCATATGGGTCATTAGGATTTAGTGAAGCAAGGCAATTCTTCTAAAAGTTTAAGGAAAGGCTTGTTCTGCATATTGTTTCGGTATTCAACCTGGTATTTTCACCCTTATGCATATCATTCTTGGATTATCAAGTGAATTCTTTCCTTACTCTTTGTGGTTGTAAAATTTCTGTTGAATCTTTGTTTTTGAAGTTCTATTGTAAGTGGGTTTCTTACAAGATTAGAGATAGTGTTTCTCTAAAGACAGCTGAGTAGTGTTCTCAGTGTGGGTGTGGCTTTTAAGGGTCTAATAGGGTTTTAGACTTCTGAACTTTATCTAGGGTTGATAAAGAGAAGCTTGTATTTGCTTGTAAGAATATTATTTGCAACAGTGGAACTCTACTCTAGTGTTGAGTAGAAGAAAACTGGATGTAGCTTCATAGTGTTTGAAGTGAACCAGTATAAATCTTGAGTGTTCATTCATATTCTGCATATTTGATTATTTTCTTTGTGAACTCTGAATTACAATTTGATTCTTGAAGTATTTCAACTCTTGGGTTGATCTTGGATAAAGATTCTTGGTTATATTTGTGTTAAAGATCCAAAAGGGCCAAAAACTCTGATTTTACTCAAAAAGTTTTAAATTACCAAGACTAACCAATTCACCCCCCCCTCTTGGTTAAGTGTGAAGTGTTCCCATATTTTACAATTGGCATCAAGAGCTAGGTCTTGTAAGATACTCAAGATCATTTTTTTTTCAAAATGAATACTTCACAAATAACCTTCAAGGAAGGTGCATCTTTAAACAGACCTCCTTTGTTTGAGGGGAGAATTTTAGCTTTTGGAAAAATAGAATGAAGATCTTTATTCAATCCAATGATCCAGGATCATGGAATGCCATAGAAAAGGGTCCTAGGGTGCCCATCAAGATAGTAGACAATAACATGATTCCCAAAGATTGGGATGAGATGAATGATGATGAGAAAAGAATTATTCAGTATGATTTTAAAGCAAAGAACATGATAACCTCTGCTCTGTCTTCTGATGAATTTTTCAGAACCGTTCGATGCACAAGTGCCAAGGAAATATGGGAGATGCTTGAAATCACCCATGAAGGGACTGAGGAAGTAAGGAGATCAAGGAAGCATTCCTTGATACATGAATATGAAATGTTTAAGATGAATCAGAATGAGAGTATTTCCCAGCTTCAAACAAGGTTCACACATATAGTGAATCACCTCTTGGGACTTGGCAAAACATCTGATGGTGAAGAACTTAACATCAAGATTCTGAAATGCCTCACTAGAGCTTGGCAACCCAAAGTAGCAGCCATCAAGGAATCTAAAGACCTTTCAAAAATGACAATGGTTGCACTCTTTGGTAAGTTACTTGAATATGAGTTTGAATTGTCTCAACTAACTTTTGGTGAAGATGCAGAAAGAAAAAGCAAGGGAATAGCACTGAAATCTGCAGCACCCAAAGTGAAGAAAGATGAAAACTCTAGTGATGAAGATGAAAATGGAAGCATGAACTTGATTGTAAAGTTCATCAAATTTTTGAAGAAGAACAAGGGCAAAAAGTTTGCAAGAAACAACAAGAACAATTCTACAAACAACAGCACAAGCAACTTCAAGAAGGTGGACAACAACTATACATGTTTTGAATGTGGCAAACCTAGTCACATTAAATCAGAATGCTCCATATACTTGAAGAAACAGCAACAAGACAGCAAAGGCAAGAAGGAAGCTAAGCCTAGAAGAGCATACATTGCATGGGAAGACAATGAGTCTTCAACCTCTGAATCCTCTGTTGAAATGGAAGAAGCCAACATGTGTCTCACCTCAATTATCAATGAAGAAAATAATGATCTTCTGGATAAAGATGATGAGGTAAATTCTGAACTTGATCAAGCTATTCATGCTTTTCAAGAAATGTATGAGGAAGCCCAAAAACTTTCAAAATCCAACAATAGGCTTAGAGGAAATCTAAGATGACATATTGAAAAATTACTGAATTACAAAATGAGATTTGCAACTTGAAAGAAGAAAATGAAAAACTTGTTTCAAGTTACAAATTGAATGGATGTGTGTGTGCCTCTTCCTCTAGCAATGTTGACAAGTATAATTTGCTTTAAAAGGATTTTGATGAGTATAAACAAAGCCAAGGTGGAAAACGTATGTTGCTTATGGCTTAAAACAATGATTTAATTGATCTCTTGAGAAAGTTTTACAAGGGAAAATGCAACTTGGCTGAAATGCTGAGTGTGCAAAGATATGCTGGTGATACTTCTGGTTTGGGGTATAAATATAGTTCAAAATCAAAGGGTAAAATAGTTTTTGTACCTCCAAAACAGAAGAATCAAAAGTGGCAAAGAAACTCAAGAGTTAATCAAAATTCTGGTTTCAGGAAAAACTTCAAATCTGTCACTTGCAACTATTGTATGGAAAAGGGGCACACATCATTTAAATGCTATGCTAGAAGATTCTATGTGCCTAATGGTGATTGCATTTGGGTTCCTAAAAGAAAGAAAAATGCTAACCCCTATGGACCCAATTTAAATTGGGTACCTCTTCCTTTGAAGTAATTTGTTTCTTTTGTAGGTATGTCTTAGAGCAAGCTCCTCTCTATGATATCTTGATAGTGGATGCTCAAGACATATGAACGGTGATATGTCCTTGCTCAAGAATCTTATTTTTAAAGATGGGGGCTTTTTGTCACATATGGAGATAACAACAAAGGAAAGATCATGGGTGAAGGAAGCATTGGTGATAGCTTGAATACTAAAATCAGCAATGTACTCTATGTGGAAGGCTTGAAGCATAAGTTACTTAGCATTAGTCAATTATGTGACAAAGGCTACAAGATTTCCTTCAATCAAGATTGCTGTTTGATTTGTGATGGTAAGAGTGAAGAGGTAATTCATATAGGTAAAAGGAAAGGCAATGTTTACTTACTCTCTATTGACCATGCATTATTTCACAAAACCACATACTTATTGAGTAAAATAGATGAAACATGGTTGTGGCATAGGAGAGCAAGTCATATTAACATGCATCATATGAATAAGCTCATCAAGAGGGACTTAGTCATTGGCTTGTCAAAACTCAAATTTGAGAAGGACAAATTGTGTGATGCATGTCAAAAGGGGAAACAAACAAAAATATCTTTTCAAAGCAAAAACATTGTTTCCACCTCTAGACCACTTGAGTTTTTACACATGGATTTATTTGGTCCTTCAAGAACTATGAGTTTAGGGGGCAATTACTATGGATTAGTTATTGTTGATGATTTCTCTAGATTCACTTAGACTTTATTTTTGAAATCCAAAAGTGATGCCTTCCATTCTTTTCGAAAATTAGCCAAACTTGTTCAAAATGAAAAAGGATGTAAAATTGTCTCAATTAGAAGTGATCATGGTGGAGAATTCCAAAATGAAGATTTTGAAAAATTCTATGAGGAAAATGGGATTAACCACAATTTTTCAGCTCCAAGAACACCTCAACAAAATGGTGTTGTGAAGAGGAAAAACAGATCACTTGAAGAAGGTGCTAGGACACTTCTAAATGAGACAAACTTACCCAAATATTTTTGGGCTGATGCAATAAACACTGTTTGTTATACTTTAAATAGACTTCTCATAAGACCCATTTTGAAGAAAACCCCTTATGAGTTGTATAAAGAAAGAAAGCCCAAAATGTTTCTCACTTAAGAAAGAACCTTTGGTTGTAAATGCTTTGTTTTAAATAATGGAAAGGAATCACTTGGGAAGTTTGATGCAAAGGCTGATGAAGCCATTTCCCTTGGATATTCATTACAAAGCAAGGCATATAGAGTTTTTAATAAAAGAACCAAGTGCTGAAGAAGGTTCATCAACACCAAGACAAATGCCTAAAGAGTGGAGAACCACAAGAGATCTTTCACTAGATAACATCATTGGTGAAGTATCAAAGGGAGTCTCTACTAGATCCTCACTTAGAAACTTATGTTGTGACATGGCTTTTGTTTCTCAAATTGAACCAAAAGATATCAATCATGCTTTGCAAG
>PYAF01004167.1:165738-191349 GCA_007407185.1 Glycine tomentella | reverse complement strand
GCCTTAGTGACTGGTTTAATCGATTACCACCAATCCGTAATCGATTACACTTCATACTTAGAAAAAGTGCTCACACTGCCTTAATCGATTACCATTCATTGTAATCGATTACTTAGTTCATTTCATGTTTTGCACTTAGTCTGTCTTAATCGATTACTATTTGTTGTAATCGATTACATTACTCAAACATATTTTTACTCAGTCTACTTTAATCGATTACCGATTATTGTAATCGATTACTCAGTGCAAAACTGATTTTAGAGGACTTCTGGAGTAATCGATTACACGTCGGGATAATCGATTAAATGACCCGTTGCTGTAACCCAGATCTTGCTATGAACGGTTTAATCGATTACAGGAGCGTGTGTAATCGATTACATATGCTAAACAATCGATTACTAGAGCATTTTTAATTGATTATTTCAGTTACAGAATTTAGTATAAATAGAACCCATGCCTTTTTTGATTGTAAGAAAAATAGAACTTAAATTTTCGAACACTGAGCATTCTAAAAGCTTTCTAAGCATTCACAAAGGCTTTCTTCTGGGTTCTTAGGCTCTTGCTTCCATTGATTCTCATATGGGTCATTAGGATTTAGTGAAGCAAGGCAATTCTTCTAAAAGTTTAAGGAAAGGCTTGTTCTGCATATTGTTTCTGTATTCAACCTGGTATTTTCATCCTTATGCATACCATTCTTGGATTATCAGGTAAATTCTTTCCTTACTCTTTGTGGTTGTAAACTTTCTGTTGAATCCTTGTTTTTGAAGTTCTATTGTAAGTGGGTTTCTTGCAAGATTAGAGATAGTGTTTCTCTAAAGACAGCTGAGTAGTGTTCTCAGTGTAGGTGTGGCTTCTAAGGGTCTAATAGAGTTTTAGACTTCTGAACTTTATCTAGGGTTGATAAAGAGAAGCTTGTATTTGCTTGTAAGAATATTATTTGCAATAATGGAACTCTACTCTAGTGTTGAGTAGAAGAAAACTGGATGTAGCTTCATAGTGTTTGAAGTGAACCAGTATAAATCTTGAGTGTTCATTCATATTTTGCATATTTGATTATTTTCTTTGTGAACTCTGAATTACAATTTGATTCTTGAAGCATTACAACTCTTGGGTTGATCTTGGATAAAGATTTTTGGTTATATTTGTGTTAAAGATCCAAAAGGGCCAAAAACTCTGATTTTACTCAAAAAATTTTAAATTACCAAGACTAACCAATTCACCCCCCCTTGGTTAAGTGTGAAGTGTTCCCATATTTTACAATGAGGTACATATAGAAATTTGAATATATATATATATATATATATATATATATTGATTGCGTGAAATATATAATATATAAAATTGTTAGTAATGATAGAATAATATAGAAGAAGTGAGGTAGGTATTTTGATTTAAAATTCTATTGAAAGCATGAATATAGGGTTGGTTGAATACAAAAGTATGAATTGGTTGATAGGAAATATGGTGTTAAATTGTTAGTTTAGAGTTGTTAGAGATTTAGAATAATATAGCAAATTTTGAGGGCAAAATTTTCTTTCAGGGGGTTGAAATGTAACATCCTCAAAAATTTTATTTAATGTGATGATATTAGAATACAAATATGAAATGACTATATCACTCTTTCCTTGAAGTAGAAAATTATCAGAATACCTTTAAGATAAAATTACAAAAATACCCTTGGACATTTTTGAAAATGACAAAAATACCCTAGGATTAATGGCAAAATTACCAAAATGCCCCTAGGTCAGAAATGCTCAAATATCTTTAGAAATTTTGAAGAAACATGATGAAATTATAGAGTACACTTAGCTGACTAAGTATCAACATATTTTGTGACACAAAACTCTAGAATAAAATTTCTACAAATTTTAGAAGATGACAACTTTGAGGCTATATTCAAGAAAACTCAAGTATCAAAAAAATATGGAAAAATGGTACATAAAATCTAGAGAATTTTCTCTTAATTATAGGATGAATAGACCTATTTAATAAAATGATTTATTAATTTTGATGGTCAGAAGAAGTATAGACCAATCAAAAAAATAAGATAAAGATGTAGTCTAGAATGAAAGGTTTATGTATTGCCCTGTATAAGACTGCTTGGGACTAATTTAAACTATCATTGGGATAAATTCTTAGGAACATCTAGAATTCTAATATTCAAAATTTTCTTTAGATAAAAGAATTCAAATTAAATTGGATTTCTTTTTAAGGAAATGCCATATTGAAACTAGATTTTTATTCATCATAAAAAATGACCACATGTAGCATGAAAGGAAGAAAAATTTGTATTCCTTCCCTTTGAGCTTGTCATTCACGTGGAGAAGCATGGAGAATGAGGAAGAAGCTTCTTGAATTCAGCCACTTGGAAGATAAGCCATAGGATAAAAACAAGTGGCAAGACACTTGTATGGCATGGATGCAAGGTAACATAAAAATCAAGCCAAGATTTCTCAACACTCTTCCATCTTGCACATGGACAGCTCTAGACAATATTTCAACAATCCCAACAGTCAAAAGTTACATATGTGGGATAGCAGTGTACCTTTAAAATTTTAAAGAGATCCAATGGTTAACGAATCCAAAATTAGAATTTTACTAAAACAGGTTTGGGATAAACTCAAGAATGAAAGAAAAAGCATAAAAACCTTCATTGGCAAGCTACTCCACGAAAATACAAGAAGGAAGGGAGAGGATTCATGAACTTGCCAACTTAAAGGGACACTTGGAGAAGATTAAGAGAAGGCTTCATGAATTGGACAAGTGTTAGGACACTTGTAAGAAACTAATCATGGCTTAGAAGATTTTTCCTAGAAAAGTAATAGAATCATAATGACTTTAGTTAAAATGGAATGGAATGGAAAGAAACTTAGTCACAATGGAACCAAATGGGAGTAACTAGATAATAAGGGTAGAAGTGTCCATAGAATTTTTCAACCTCTATATAAAGGGGTGAGGGCTTTGAATGGAAGTCATTCTCAAAAACACCATTTCTACCACACCTTCACTTGAGAAACACCTTCCTTCCATCTCTTTCATTTCACTTCCATCCTTTCCTCTCCAAAACATCAAATTCTAGACAAGACTTTCATTCTTTCAAGACCTTGAGGTGCAACCAAGTACTTGGAGGAATTGGAAGCAAACTTGTTTGAGGTAGGTGAAAGTTAGTTTCATTTATCATTTGATTCTTGAGATAATTCGTATGGTTGTAAGCTGAATTTTGGACTGTTTTGAAATTTCCATATCTCCCTCTATGCTTAACCAAACGAGATGTTTGACCACTCATTTTAAAGCTTGAGATGTCCTCCATGTTGTCCTAAAATATGGGACCAAACTAAATAGTGAATCATGCCCATAATTTATTTTAACTCAAGCCGTCTGAAACTATTGTCCACACCCAAACAGCTTCTGCCATCTGTTTTGAAAAATTTATTTCTCCCTCATTTATCATTCAAATTAGTGTATGATATGTGGAATTAAAGATCTAGATATCAACTACAACATAAAAAAAATTCAGCTAAAACTAGATTGTTTACTGCTTGAAATCATGAAAACACTAGGAGGTGATACTGTGAAATTTTGAGACTGTTGGCAGATTTGAAGTTTTATTTGTAAAATATTATATCTAGAGTTTTATAACTTCAAGTGAGGCATGTAATACCTTTTTTAGAAAGCTTAGGAAGTCTATTTTAACATACTAAAAGATGGGAATTTAATGAGTGTTATATGAGTATAGACTATAGGAGAAACCGAATTATATGTAGTAAGAAATCTTGTTGTTATGATGTTCTTTGTTATGATTTTCTTTGTGATGATGAAATCTTGATGTTTGGTGGCATAATTGTATGACATGAGTTATGTAGCTTTGCATGTCATTGAGCATGTCATGTGCATTAAGAAAGATAAAAAGATAAGACCTGAAGGGTGATACTGTTAAGCCGAGCACGACCCTGATGGTGCCCAAAGGGTGATACGGTTAAGCCGAACACGACCCTGAGGGAAAGACTAAAGAAAGATAATACCTGAAGGGTGATACAGTTAAGCTGAGCACCACCCTGATGGTACCCAATGGGTGATACGGTTAAGCCGAGCACGACCCTGCGGGAAAGACATATTGACCCAAGGGTGATACAGTTAAGCTGAGCACGATCCTATGGGACCCAAAGGGTGATACAGTTGAGTTGAGCACGACCCTGCGGGAGCAACCTAAGTCTAGTAATAAGCTCATTGTCTAGTTTAGGGTATTAAAGAGGAAAATATCAAGGGTAAGCTATGCATTGACATGATTGAAAATGATGCTTGCATTAATTATGAAGTATGAAATTATTTTTGAGTGTTTGTGAATAAAATAAATCTACTTTGGGTTATATGTTTATGAAATTAAAAATCAACTAAAATTGTTCACATGTTTTCTTAATAAATCGAAGTAGCTGGAATGATGACGATGGCACTGTATGATAAGTAAATTTTCACCTACTGAGAATTCTTTGGAATTCTCACTGTTTTAATATGTTCCCGTGTCATTCCAAACAAGTAAATCAAAAGGAGGAGCTACAAAGTGAGGACAAGTTAGAAGATTTCTTTTAATGTTGTGGACTTGTAATATTTTGTTATATGCTTTGTAATATATGGACATTACTATTATTGTAGGGAATATTATTTACAAGTTATTACTAAGTTGTAATTTACTAAAGAGACCAAAAAGTCTCTACAGGCTCTATATATAAGCGTAACTCAATCGATTTTGGTTAAAATTTTACATTAGAAAAGTTAACATCTTCTAGTTACTTATTATGACCTAGGCATAATATAGTAATTGGAAGGATGTTACACTGCTTGTTGTTGTATGAATAGCATGGGATCAGTATACTATACACCATTACAAGGATAGGAAGCAATGAATATAATAAGCAATCAAGCTTCACTAATTGACCATTGCTTCTATATTTTATGACATCAGCCACCTAATTAACTACTTTGTCATGTGGTGAAAATTCCGATAGAGAGAGAGATGAGTCTCAGGTTTTCAACTATTCTAATATAGTTATCATACAATTAAATAAGTACATAATGCAGTAAGGCTTCTTTTTTGGTTGAAGGAGAAAGTAATTGATCACATAAAACAAGTTACAAAACCACGTGTATACATAAAGAATCTCAAAAAATACTAAATACATTTGTAAGTACCTATGATGATAGTCACTGACAATCTCCAAGCACGAATCTAGTGATAAGGATGCAAAAACGAAAAGGAAACGTGCATACAAATTACAATTACAAATATTGATTAAACTCTCCAAATCCAATTACACTAAAACCATTCCAACCAATTAGTTATGTCAAATTCACATGAATGGCCTAAAGCAAGCTATTAATTAGTAACAACATTTTAATGGTTCAATGATTGTGCTTGTCAGAGTAACAACATCAATTTAAAAATAACCTCGTGCCCTTGTTCATCTAAGCATATGGTCACTGTGTATGTTGTGTGGGGTGGGGAAAGGAAAAAGTTTTTCAGTTACTAGGCATTCAGAAAGCTAATTTGGATATTCCACATCTATTTCTATCTGTGGTCGTTGGATTCGTAAATCTAAGGTCTCTTGTATTGTGCCTACGTCAATTAATTAAACTATACATGATAAATCTTTCAAAGATTGGATAGGGCTATGGATATGACACCACTTGAATGATAATACTATTTTGTGATTCAGCATCATTTTCTCTTCTTTGACACTTCTCTTTCTCATGGTATAATATGTCCTGGTGAAACCATTCAACTATTTCATAACTATTACCATTTACTTGTGCCCAACATGAACATAAACTCTGGCGTTTATTCCTTCTTTTAATTCAGGAGAACTTGGCTAATAAGAAATAATTATGTTGAACTATTTAATTCAAAGTGATTCAAATAAAGTGTTTTGGAACTTTTACATGATTGAAAAAAAGATAATGATTTTGGCATAATGAATTGAATGCCATCACACTTTATAATATCAGCAAAAGAAAAGTGCATTGTAAGTAGACATTTGAGTAGGGTGTCTTAGTGAGGATTGGTGTGGGCCAAAACTAGATCATAGAGGAGAAAATGAGAAGAAGTAGTACCAATTATACATTAATTATAGTACTAGTTATAGATTAATTATGGTCATAATCTGCGGTGAGCATAGCATCCGAGGACATAGTTCCCTTTCGTAGCCTCAAGAGAAACAAAAGACTAGAACAGAACAACATAAGGAAAAGATCCAAAGAGGTGAGTAATGTTGTCATATATGAATTATTTTGTCATTTTGTTTCATGTCCCTTTCTCACCAAGTGGATCACCGAAAGGCTAAACTTGATAGAAAGCTTAGATCTAGTTTCTGTGAGTTCACAGTGGATGAATCGAAATGCCAATACTAAGTAAAATGAACACCCTATATATGAGAAACAGATCTTCTCTAAATAACTGCCACACAACACAAGGTTTTCTATATATAAATAAAAAGTATATACATTTTTATGCTCAATGGGATATTTTTTAAAAATATACGAGAATGATCAAAGAAGTGAACAATTGCATTTGATGGTAGTGAGGAAACAAATTGAAATTGGCTGCACCTATGAATATATACACTTATACTTCAGTCATTGCCTGTGAATCTTGGTGTAGCAATTGGGGTAAAATCCAAAACAAACACTAGAGTATACTCATTCGGAGAACTTAAATGGCCAAAGTAGAGATTGATAATTGATTCATTATATAATAGAAGCCAAAAACAATGATAAACATGACAATTTCAAGATTACCCGACATACTAATACTAAAATATATTGCATTATTGCCTTCAAATTATCCAAACATAATAGAAGCCGGCCAAAGGCATACTACATAGTAATTAAGCTTGAACAAACTATGCTAGTTAAACCTAGGAACAACATAACCCAAAACATTAACTAGTTTTTAATTGAAAGCCAACACCAACATTGAGAAGAGGCATATTCAACCACTTCACTACATGTACAACTAACATTCAGAATTTGGGATACAAACATTGGAGTTGGCAACAACATTGGCTTTGACACACTAAATAGGCTATCAGGCTATGTATGGGTGCAGTAATGATGATAATGGTTCTCCAACAATAGCTGTACCAATCCAAATCCAATAGCAGTGAGCTACACTAAAATTTTTACCTATACAAAACACTAAAATCAGCCACTAATAACCTGTCCTAAATTCTCATTACTTATGGTCCCATACATTGCTACAAAACAAAGTTGTTCAGTAACCATTAAGTATACCAACAAGGTATCCTACTGAATGTATTGAAGAATTATTGTTCAAAATTAAAAGATAGATTGATTAAATTACTCTCTCTGTCTCCATAACCCAATGAAATATTACTGTACATTTAAACAAGCAAAACCTCATAGAGGCCAGAGCACTACAAACCTCATATAGGCCACATTTGTAAATACACATGTAAAGAGAAACAGAAGTTACACCAAAAATGGAAAACAAGCTACCACAACAGAAAAAGAAGCTTAGAAAAAGAAGAACACAAATGCAGAAGCGTCGTGACAGTTTCTTACATTGTCGAAGTCATCGGAAGTTGCGAGCGAGAAGAACACAAATGGAAGCGTCATGACAGTGAGCCGTGCCGACAATGAGTGCGACGGTGGTGACTGGAAGCAAAGGTGAGAATGGAAGCAAAGGTAGCGAAGGTAGGCGCAGCTGAGAGAGATGGGCGCGAAGTGAAGAAGGGTTCGTGTTTAATTTGGGGCACAACTTTTATAATAACAACAACATCAGTTTTCAATGGAAAACCGATGTTAACAGTTATAAGTTAACATCAGTTTTCTTAAAAAACATTTAAAATCGATGTTAACAGGCATAACTTAACATCAGTTTTCTTAAAAACCTGGAAAATCGATGTTAATCTCTTCGGGTTAACATCGGTTTTCTTAAAAGCCTGGAAAGCCGATGTTAACAATGTATTATTAATTACGAATTTGCCACCGCATTTTCGTTAACATCGGTTTTTGAAAAAACCGATGTTAATGTGGTGATGTTAAAGCCAAGTTTTGTAGTAATGTTTGCTACCTACTATGAGCCAAAGTAAAGTTTGTTATTAGAAAAAAAAAAAAAACCAGAGTAGGAACCACCGCCAAATTGGTAGGAAGAGCAATGCAAGCAATATATGCATGAAGTTTATGAAGCTCAGGGTTGGGCCCTGAATGATGTTAAACAAAGCAAATCCGCAAAAGGCGAGCAAAGCAAAAAGAGATAAAATGTTCTCTAAATTTAACAAGGAAGGCACAAAAGTGCAATGATGGTCAATATATAAGGCAAATGGAGTAAAGCCCAACCCAAAAAGCTTAAATGAATAAAAGTACAAGCAAAGCGCTCAAGGTTCTTACTCTATGTAACCCTTAAACACTTTTGAGCCTCTGACCTTTCTTTCATAGCCCTCTTAACCCCTGGCCACGTTACAAGCCCAATAAAGCCCATGTGGATCAAGGAAGGACTAATTTTAATTTTCAGTTTGGATTCTGGAATGAAACATGCACTCACTTGTGATTGTTAGGATAAAAAATAATAATAATATAGAGTATCCCAATTTTCGCACTTGCACATTTGAGAAACTCATTCAACAAGGAGCTCGTGAAAGATGCCCGAAGGCAATTAGGGCCATTCAACGTCAGTAGCTCATACAGAGTTCCTAGGTTCCTTTCGAATCAAAGGGTAGTTTTTGTTGCATAAATCCTTTCAAGATCAGCCCATATTATGAAGCTTCAATGAGATCAATGGACTTGTGGCATCTCTCTATGATCTTAAATCAGGAAAGTTTCACTTGGTCATATACCAAGGTGTAAATATCCATTGCCATTTTTCAATGGTTCACACGGTCAATCCCGAAGCCATATATTTCCTTGCTGTGCAGAGTAATCAAAGTTAAAAAAAAGGGGGACGAACTCTGGAATCAATATTTCAGTTGATTGATTGAATGTCAAATGGCTCAACTGCCATCTTCCAAAATCGTCAAGCATATACTCTGAGGGATTCTCCGAAGAGATCAATAAGAGTCAAGTTGAGGTTGCATGAATCATCACATCTTTTAGAAAGAAACAGTCAATCTGTTTTAAAAAAAGAAAGAAAGAAAATAATGAGAGAGAAAGAATGTTATGAGCATTGCACAATTTAAGTCTCATTTCATGCCAGAATGTTGAAGTTTGACTTTGCATTACATTTCTGGGTACAAAGCCCACATTCATTGCATTTCAAGACAAAGCTCGCATTTTCTTTTCATTCATCAATATGCATTCCAAAACTCATATGCATCATATTATACTTTAAGATCCAGTTTGGAATAAGTGACCCTTTCAGAGAGTCAACCTCTCGCTTTCTTACAGGTTTGAGCCTCTGGGTACCACTACCTATTGGCAATTTTCATAGGACTAAATGTCCCCAGTCTTTTACATTTTCATAGGACTCAACGTCCTTAGCCTTTTACATTTCATAGGACTCAACATCCTCAGTCTTTTACATTTCATAGGACTCAACGTCCTCAGTCTTTTACATTTCATAGGACTTAATATCCTGAGTCTTTTACTTTTCATAAGACTCAACATCCTCAGTCTTTTACATTTTCATAGGACTCAATGTCCTCAATCTTTTACATTTTCATAGGACTCAAGGTCCTCAGTCTTTTACTTTTCATAGGACTCAACGTCCTCAACCTTTTACATTTTCATAGGACTCAACGTCCTCAGTCTTTTACATTTCATAGGACTCAACGTCCTTAGTCTTTTACATTTCATAGTACTCAATGTCCACAGTCTTTTACATTTCATAGGACTCAACGTCCTTAGTCTTTTACATTTCATAGTATTCAATGTCCACAGTCTTTTACTTTTCATAGGACTCGATGTCCTCAGTCTTTTACATTTTCATAGGACTCAATGTCCTCAATCTTTTACATTTTCATAGGACTCAATGTCCTCAGTCTGTTACATTTTATAGGACACAAGGTCCTCAGTCTTTTACATTTCATAGGACTCAAGGTCCTCAGTCTTTTACATTTCATAGGACTCAATGTCCTCAGCCTTATACATTTCATACGACTCAATGTCCTCAGTCTTTCACATGTCATAGGACTCAATGTTCTCGGTTTTTTACATTTCATAGGACTCAATGTCCTCAGATTTTTTACATTTCATAAGACTCAACGTCCTCAGTCTTTTACATTTCATAGGACTCAACGTCCTCAGCCTTTTACATTTCATAGGACTCAATGTCCTCAGCTTTTTTACATTTCATAGGACTCAATGTCCTCAATCTTTTACATTTCATAGGACTCAATGTCCTCAGTGTTTTCTATTTTATATGACTCAATGTCCTCAGTCTTTTACATTTCATAGGACTCAATGTCCTCAGTGTTTTATATTTCATAGGACTCAACGTCCTCAGTCTTATTTACATTTCATAGAACTCAATGTCCCCAGTCTTTTACATTTCATAGGACTCAATGTCCTCAGTCTTTTACATTTCATAGGACTCAACGTCCTCAGCCTTATACATTTCATAGGACTCAACGTCCTCAGCCTTATACATTTCATAGGACTCAATGTCCTCAGTCTTTCACATTTCATAGGACTCAATGTCCTCAGTTTTTTACATTTCATAGGACTCAATGTCCTTAGATTTTCTACATTTCATAGGACTCAACGTCCTCAGTCTATTACATTTCATAGGACTCAACGTCTTCAGCCTTTTACATTTCATAGGACTCAATGTCCTCAGCTTTTTTTACATTTCATAGGACTCAATGTCCTCAGTCTTTTACATTTCATAAGACTCAATGTCCTCAGTGTTTTATATTTCATAGGACTCAACGTCCTCAGTCTTTTTTACATTTCATAGGGCTCAATGTCCCCAGTCTTTTACATTTCATAGGACTCAATGTCCTTAGCTTTTTTACATTTCATTGGACTCAATGTCCTCAATTTTTTACATTTCATAGGACTCAACGTCCTCAACCTTTTACATTTCATAGGACTTAATGTCCTCAGCTTTTTTCATTTCATAGGATTTAATGTCCTAAGTCTTTTACATTTCATAGGACTCAATGTCCTAAGTCTTTTACATTTCACAGGACTCAATGTTCTCAGTCTTTTACAATTTCATAGGACTCAATGTCCTCAGTCTTTTACATTTTCATAGGACTCAAGATCCCCAGTCTTTTACTTTTCATAGGACTCAACGTCCTCAACCTTTTACGTTTTATAGGACTCAACGTCCTCAGTCTTTTACATTTCATAAGACTCAACATCCTCAGTCTTTTACATTTCATAAGACTTAACGTCCTCAGTCTTTTACATTTCATAGGACTCAATGTCCACAGTCTTTTACTTTTCATAGGACTCAATGTCCTCAGTCTTTTACATTTTCATAGGACTCAATGTCCTCAATCTTTTACATTTTCATAGGACTCAATGTCCTCAGTTTGTTACATTTTGTAGGACACAAGGTCCTCAGTCTTTTACATTTCATAGGACTCAAGGTCCTCAGTCTTTTACATTTCATAGGACTCAACGTCCTCAGCCTTATACATTTCATAGGACTCAAGGTCCTCAGTCTTTTACATTTCATAGGACTCAATGTCCTCAATTTTTTACATTTCATTGAACTCAATGTCCCCAGCTTTTTTACATTTGATAAAGCTCAACGTCCTCAGTCTTTTACATTTCATAGGACTCAACATCCTCTGCCTTTTACATTTCATAGGACTCAATGTCCTCAGTCTTTTACATTTCGTAGAACCCAGCGTCGTCAGCTTTTTACATTTCATAGGACTTAATGTCCTCAGCTTTTTTTACATTTCATAGGACTCAATGTCCTTAGTCTTTTACATTTCATAGGACTCAATGTCCTCAGTCCTTTGCGCGTCATAGGACTCAATGTCCTCTGCATTTTGTTTCACGAGATTCGTTTCCATGTCTTGTCACGTTGAACTCAGGGTTCTTTATTGATACACAGATCTTCTTTTTTTAAAGTTTCTTCGTTCTCATATTGTGATCTTTCAAACTATCACCCGAACAGAATTAGTGTCTTTGTCTTTACTTATCTTTTATTTTCAATAAAGGATAACTAAAGAGGGATAGCTGTCGTACCCTAATTCTGTCCGACAACAACGAAAACTAACAAATAAAAAGTAAAAAATATATATAACAGTAAAAAAAATAAAGAGAAAAAAAAGAAGAAGATAACAAAAAGGAAAAAAAGGCAGCAAAGAGCAAAAAGAAAGAGAAAAAAGGGCACAAGGCCCATTAGGTCAAGGAAAAGCCACAATAAAAAAGAAAACTACAACATAAAAAGGGGAAAGAGGAAGCATTAATGACAGAGAGATAAGGTGCAGATCCCGGAGAAGGAAAACAGACCAATCAAATAACGCCATTTGGCAAGGGAGCCAGAGGAAGAAGAGGGGTCTCAGGTAACCTCCATTCTCCTTATTTTTAGCCACCACCACCACCGCGTAACTGCAGCTCCGGCCACTACTGCGGCCACCACCACCACGCATCATCGTGACAACCACCACCACACCACACACGCACCACCATCACCACCGTGCTTGTAATTGTTTCTTCTTTCTTTTCTTTTCTTTTCTTTTTGCCTTTAGTTTTGGGGTTGTTTCCGGCAACCACCGCGGCCACCACTGCATTGTAGTGTCGCCGTCATCTCAGGCCACCCTTGTGCTGCCGGACCTTGTGTTTGGTGGTGTCAAGGGGGACTTGCCACCCTTTGTGGTGGCTTCCCCACCATTTTCGCATAGCTTTGCTGCAGCTGCTCAGCCCATCACTGAAAATACGGGTTGGGCCGGGTCGCCCTGACCCTGTTCCAACCCTTAAAAAAATAATTGCTTTTTACACCCCATATTTTAATAAAAACACCCCCATAAACTAATTAAATAATACTTTCTGCACCCATAGATTTTCATACATACACCTTTTAAACCAAACATATATTACTGTGTGCACCCCCTTTTTATAACTGCACATCCATGAACTGTTGGACCAGGCCCATTCTGAAAAATATATATTACTGTTTGCAACCCTATTCTATATTTGCACACCCTCTTGTTGTTGGGCCTGACCCACTTTTTCATAACTGCACACACTTAGATGTTGGACTGGCCCTATAATGCTATTCACACCTCCCATATTCATAAATGCAACCCTAATCTGTTGGGTCTGGCCCATTTTGTAATTAAATAATTTCTGCTGATTGCATTTTCTATCCTTACTGTATGCACCCCTAATTATTAAGTGTACTCCCCACTTCTATTCTATCCCTTTCTATTTCCATTTTGATTTATTTGATTACGTAATGTTATGTCAATTATTTCTTAGTATCTTTTGTACGCGCTTATGTTTTGTGCACTCCATGCTGGGTCTTCGACTCGCTTGATAGTGTTTCAATAACACGTGGATAGATTTTGTGAATATCATACTGGGTCTTTGACTTGCTTGATTTCGTAGAGTTTACCGCAAATTTAAAATATTTTCTAAAAAAGCTAAAAATACTCAAATAAAGGATCACTCAATTCTCCAAATTACATATTACTCGAGATCGCTTCAAGGTCCAATGCCTTAAGCTATTCTCCCCGATTTTTCTTCAAATTCAACATCGTTTCAAGGTCTAACGCCTTAACGACTTTTTTTCACGCAATTGAAACAAATCTTTCAAAAAAGATAAAGTCAATCCAATACAAGCTCTTTTCAAAAAAGAACTACGTAAGTCTGATTTCCTCATTGCACTTAGGGATACGTAAGAGCGAGGGCAAATCCCTTGTCGACCTAAAAAACAAAAAATATATAAAATCCTCTCTTTTCTAGGATTCTTCCTATTTGTAGGCCATTTATGGCACGCAAGAAGAGCTCGCGCAGCTGCCGCAGGATTTGAAAAAGGAATTGATCGAGATTTGGAACCTGTGATTTTCTTTTCTGAATAAATAAAAATAAAACAAGCATAAGTCATGTTCTTAAGGGAAGACAAATAATTAAAAAAGTCACTTTATCTTTAGCAAACTCGATTAAAGGCTTTCGTCTTCATGACGGACGCGTGGGGTGCTAACACCTTCCTCATGCGTAAATGACTCCCGAACTCTTTTTCTCTAAAATCGTAGATCATGCTTTATCTCTTTTGATTTTTCCGACGTTTTCCTAAATAAATGTTGGTGTCGACTCCCTCTAGTTTTCCCATTTTTTTGGGAATCTTCTTCTTTTTCTTTTTCATCGTCGTCCCCGTCGTGGCCGGATAGGTTGCGACAAGGGTCAACTAAGTTTTTTAACCTCTAAACCATTTTAAAATTGGTTTTTAGTTTGTAAACAAAAGTTTGACTGATAATTTTTTCAAATTGTTTTTTTTGAAATTTAGCTTTTAATCGCTAAACAAAAGTATGACTATTCAAGGTCCGTTAACTTTTTCATTAAGGTTTTTAGTCTTTAAACTTTTGAAAATTTTGATTTTTAGTCCCTTAAATCTCATTAAATAAATAGAAATAATTGGTTCAAACTTATGTTTATAGATAAAAATTAAAATTTCTAAAAGTATAGAGACCTTGATCAATCAAACAAAAGTTTAGAGACAAAAATCTTAATGAAAAAAGTTGATGAACCTTAATTAATCAAATTTTTATTTAAGGACTAAAAATTAAATTTTGAAAAATTTAAGAAATAAAAATCTAGTTAACCCCATTTTTTATTAGTTAAACATTAGCTAAATTAATTTTTCAAGTATCTTTCATCAACAACGGACGGGGTAATAGCTAAGTGTATGTTATTTTTAAACAAATACACGATATATTGTTCGTCCATTTTTAAACAATTGACGAACAATTAATTTTAAACAATAGATAAGTGTATTTTTTTATAACTTTATTTTAAAACTTGATTGAAAATCTTTCAAAATATAGTACAGGATTAATAATAAAATTTATATAAACATATTTATTTTTATCATTTTATATTTATTAGCTATTTTAATAAATGGCTTTACCACTAATAAAAAAATAATAGTTCTTTTCATCAAACATTTATAATAATTTAATAAACAACCTTAACAACTTTGAACTACCAGCTACAAGCTTTCAAATTTTCCGCTAATTTTTTCAAATATAACTTAAAATTTGTATATTTTAATATATACTTTTAGTAGTCCTAGGATGCAATTTTTTTTATTATTTTAAGTTAGTTGGCTTTGTATCAAATTAATTAAGGTATATATATATATATATATATATATATATATATATATATATATAATAGTTTAACTTTTCATATTGCAGGCGATATAAAAATTATTCTATTTCACACTAAATATCTTTAACATAGAATATATATAGATAATATTATAAAAATTTCTTTACACACATATAATTCAAATTTAACAACTTATATTTTCCTTTTCACATAAAATAATTGTTAGAAAAAAATTATTTGTACGATCATGCACAAGATAAGTGAAAAAAGAAAAAAACTCCTAAGTTTTAAAACATCACAGCAGATCTACAAGACCATTAATCAGGCGCCCACTTGACCATCTTAGAATGTGTCTTTTAGTGATGTTCCTTTTTAAGTTTCCCAACTGCACCCATTCATTGTTGCATGCATAGTTGTGAAAACTGGTCCAGTCATTGACCCAGTCAAGGTAGTGGGTCACTGGGTTAGTGGTCCAACCGGTGGGTCATTAATTGGACTGGTTTGACCCGGTCTATATTAAAAAATTCAAAATTATATTTTATATATATATATATATATAATTAACATTGTTTGATTAAGAAAAATTCATCCATAATTTTATACTGAAATATCAAAAATAACAATTGAAGTATTAAAATTGATAACACACGTAAAATATATTAAAAATAAAAATGACTGTAAATAGTAATTACTTAAATAAAAAACACAAAAGCCCATTGATATTGAAGTTGCAGAAAGCAAAAAAGTAGGTGCAGAAAGCAAATTAGCCCAAATAACCCTACTACCCTGATATACATTCTTCTTTTCTCCAACCCTTCGGGATTCTTCTTTCTCCAACCTTTGCAGCGCCGTTTGCTTTTTTTCTCCTTCTCTTCAATTGAGCCATTTTTTTCTTTTTCTGTTCTTACTCCTTATGAGCTGGTAATCGATTTAGCTTGGTTTTCTAGTACCGTTCTTACATGTTATGTTCCCGTTCTTACTTTCTATAATGTTCTTTTTTTAATTTTTTTCAATCTTTAGAAATTATGTGTTGTATTACCAATGGAGGAAGCGCGGTGAAGGACGCGGTAGTAATTGCGGCAACGGCGACGGCAACGCGGTCTAAGTGTCAGGCCAAAACGACGCACTGAAGGAGGAAGCACCGGGTTCCTAAACCCGTCCGGTCGTCGGGTTCTTCAAAAACCGGCCGGTTCTTACCGAGCCTAACCGGGCCACTTGCATGGCCGGTTTCACACCAACTTGGCCCGAAGCTGCCACAGGTTCCAGGTCTGACCAATCTGACCGGCCGGTCCGAACCGGTTTTAATAACACTGGTTGCATGGATTATATTGAAAAACTATTGATATATATGGGTAGTTGCATTCGATTCTGAAAAAAATAAATTCAACTTCAATTTGTTAATTAGTTGATCAAATATAGTAAACTAGATTATTAAAATTTACTTGGACCGGCCTAATGGTATTTTAAGTTTAGGAGAAGAGGATTACGTCCCAGTCCAAGGTAGGAAAAACTTAATAAAGAGTTGTGATATGAGATCACATGATCAAATTTTATTGTAAATTAAAAAAGTTATTAAATGTGGGAAGAAATTATAATATTGACAAAAGGTAACAATCATGTCTGTAAAAAATAATAAAAACTGAAAGTCAATTTTATTTTAAGTCAAAGCAATGACATCAAATAGAAAAATCATTAAAAATTCAATCAAATACTCTCTATTTTATATGAATAAATAATATAAAATATTACATATTATATTCCTTTCTCTTGAGAGATACAAATATTACACCACCCTCTCTTCTATTGTTAAAATATACACTCCCCTTATTTGAGATTCAAGTATATGACACTTTACTCTATTTTTAATTTTATGTTACACAAACACACACACGATTATTCAGGAAGCATTTAATTGTGTTATGCTATTGTAAACATAAAAATAAACTAATTTTTAATTATAATACTAATTATTATATTTATTAAATATAATCTATATAATTTATTTAATGATATTATTAAATATTAGATTTGTTGAATTTAGTAAATGTAATAATTCTATTATAATATATATATATATATATTACATGAATAAATTTTAAATATAAATATTTTAAAACTCTAATATTAAATTAAATGTATAAATATTACATAATTTAATACTTATACAGAGACAATAAAAAAATTATTACTTCAAAAATATTTTAAAATAGAAAATTAAAATTATATATACATATATATAATTTGTCTCAATTTTTATTTTTAATTATTATTTTAAATTTAAAAATATATTAAAAAAATCGATCAAATTAATGAATGATAACTAGATAAATTAAAAATATTTTATTATATATTTTAATTACAAATAAATTTTTCTTGACTTTTAGTCTGTGAACAAAAAAAAAAACTATTTTGTGTTTCGTTCTTACAATTACATTGATTTTGTTAATTTAAACATCACCATCCGATACTAAAATTATCGACAATTGTGAATAAAAATAATTCAGAGATCAAACGAAAAATCCAAAAATATTCCATGAATCACTTAAAAGAGCCAACATTATGACAAGTATAAAATGCAAAATAAATATTTTTACTGACTTAAACTCAAAAAAAAAATACTAAGGATCAAATGCAAAATCCAAAAAATTTCGGAGATACCCAAATAAAATATGTTTTGAAATTATACAAGATTTTTTTTTACACTGTAATTATTTTGAACATATTTATATACCTGTGTTCTTGTTCAGTCCAGGGCTTCCAGGATTTTCCTTTTCTTCTCCTAATAGACTTTGGCGACCTAGCATCCTCCACCGGCGAGTCATCCGAGTCAGCCGGCAACTCAGCCCGAGTCGACTCAGTATGGATCATATCACGAAACAATGCTTGGTGATAGCGTTTCATGATCTCCTCAGCAACTTTCTCCCACTGGCCCTCCCCTTCCTCCTCCGGGAACATGGGGAACACCTCGGGCTGTGACCGAGTCGACTCGCTGGATGAGAAGTACTGAGTCTGCAACCGAGTCCACATATGATTCTGTTGTTGCAAATATCTGTTCATTCTTCTTTGTTCAGAGATGAAATTTGGAAGACTTATAACTAATAAGAGTCATGGAAAGCTCTAGCTGAGTTCCTTTTCTTTTGGACAAAAATGATAATAGGGCATATATACAATTTTTTATTTCATTGAATCTAGATTTATGATATACATATATATATATATATATATATATATATAGTAAATAATTAAATTTTTTATTTAGGTTTTTTATTCTTTCTATTAAAAAAATTAAATATTTTATTTAAATCAAACATGGATAATATTAATAGCACTATTTCATTTCATTTCAAATATTTTTGTTAAAGAAATTAAATTGGTTTTAATTACAAAATATATTCACAACACACTTATTTTTAACTATGGTAATTAGAATCTTTGACTCTAATGAGAGTTCGAGTATTCTTATAAATTTTAATTTTTTAGATAGATTATGAAATTAATTTTTAATGTAAAACTTAATCACACTTAAAATTTTCGATATTTTTTCAAAGATATATTTAGTAATACCTCTACCTATTTTTTTTTAGTTGGATCGCTCCAAGTTTTTGGAATGCTCCAAATTATATAACTATAACCTTTTTCAGGAAACAATATATATTTATTATTTCTGAACTATATTAACATTATAGTGAATTTATTTAGCAATATATATTTATTATTTCTTAAATTAACCTCATGTAAAACTAATAAAGCTTACATATTTAATAGATAATTGGGATTTTTTTTTCCAGTTTTTGAAAAGTATCAGCTGAGACATGTGTTACTAAACTAAATTGAATTTATTTTATTAAATTAACTTTAAAGCTGCTTCTTCCAGAAATGGTTTGTATAAAGAGTAAGACTTATTTTTTTTTCTAATTTATTAGTTATTTGCTTATTAAAATTTACAGTAAATAACTTCTCTGCTCCCCTTACATATGCAAAAAACTATATTATCCTCTCTTCTTATGTTAAAAATTACAATCACTTATTCCCCGGATATACATTTTTTTTGTGTGAAATAAGGTATTTTTTAGTTGAAAGTCAAAAACTAATTCTCTAAAATATTCAGATTCATGTAAGTTAACATTTTTTAACAATGTTTTTCCATACGCACAAGCTAATAACTAATCCATAACGTATTTGAATACATAATAGTTTACTCTTTTTATAAAAAAAAAAAAAATCATTAAACTTTCGTTAGCTTCCATTACAAATAAAAATATATTAACAAAATATCTTTTATATATACTACTACCCCTAAAACATGCAAGTATTCCCTCCTTTCTTGTATTAAAATACACAATCTCCTACTTTAACTAATATCAATATATAAGGTTTTACTATATATATATATATATATATATATATAGAGCACATATTTATTTATTTAATAATACCAATAACATTTTATGTTTATTATACATATATTAACATTTCATTAATTAAAATTAATAAATATCTTACATTCAATCAATATAATATTAAAAATATTAATAAAATTAATTATATGTTAATATATGTAATAAATATAATAATTGATAGGTGTAAATGAAAGTTTGCTTACGGATTGGTTAAGAACACCATACGGATTGCCTAATCCGTATTTAAGTTTTTTTAAAAATTTTCAATGCAATTAGATTTAATTTTTAATTATATACATTTTGGAATGTTAAATAGTTAGTTGTTTATGAGTTATGTTTTATATTTTAGCCGTTAGAAAACATAGGAGCTTTATAATATTATTGTTGTGTAGGAGCGCTATACTATTATTTATTGGTTGGACCTAGCTACACTTTTTTTTTGAGTTTTGTAAAGGTTGTACAAGGTTATTTTTGTAAACTCAATTTACAATCCTAAATTTAACATGAACTTAATGCTAGTTTAGTCATTTAGGTGAGTAGTCCCTAAAGTTTTGGTAAGATAGAAATTGGCAAACCAATGGTGACCAACAACATAGCAATCAAACCCACGTCCTATTCATCAATTTGAATGTTGATAATTTGATATTCTTTTCCCCTTTCAATCAACAAGTGAGTTCCAACACGCTAATTAATGTGCTTCGACCTTGCATGTGTATGTGTAAGATTTTGCTCACATGCATAGTTTGTTAATAATATCGTAAAACATCATTGAAGGATGAAAACCTAAAGTAGCTCAAGTAAGTAATATGTAATAGCTAAGTTGATGAGAAAGTTAGTATCTTGAGAATTTGGATATTTGGATTGGTTGCTCTGATATGTATGTCGTTAGACTAACAAGTTAGCAAATGGTACCACAGGTTATGGTTAAAACAAGAGGTTTGAGTCACAATTTAGGGCGAGTTGGAGACAGAGGTATTGGTAGAGACAGTGGGAATGAAGAGCCAGTACCTGAACGTAGAAGGCCTACGACATCAGCTAGAAGACAACGGGTAGGGGCATTTGTAGATGAGGATCCACCGTCTGTGGACCGACATGCAGGGGCTGCTATTGATGAAATGTCTGATGTTCAGGACCACTGTGTGGAGGATGATATTCCTGCGATGGATGATGGAGGTGATCAAGTTCAATCCTTTCCAGGTGGTCCGGAGGACTGTTCAGTGTTAACGGAGTACGCTAAACATGTGGCTCTTCGAGTGTGGGAAGGACAGGTAGTTATATTTGTTATTTACAAACAAAGTGAAATTAATTTTTAGTGGCACTGACTGTGATTGATATAATATGTTTGCAGGAACGCGCCAAGTTAAAATTGGCCTCCCACGGAAGAAAAGTGCACAAATTTGGACAGCCTGCACCAGAGATTGAAGGATTGGTTGCTAGTATTGGGTTGGCCCCTTTGATTTGCTGCTCTGTCGAGACTGGAGACAGGGGATTGCTTTTAGATTTTGTGGAGAGATGGCACTCTGAGACAAACAGCTTTCATTTACCCGTTGGGGAGTTCAGTATCACTTTGGATGATGTCGCATCCCTGTTGCATGTACCCATCATAGGAGATTTCTTATTGTTTGACATGATTGATGTTGGCCAGGCCATACATATGATTGTTGAATTTCTTGAAGTATCTACAGACGAGGTTGAAGTGGAGATTGAGCAATGCCACGGGGCATATGTGCGTTTGTCTTGGCTGCGAGACTTATATGTTGCGAAGTTTGAGTCAATGAAGTGGATTCCAGCGGCCAGAGTGTGCTTGCTTCATTTGGTTGGGTGCACTCTCTTTGCCAACAAGAATGCCACACATATCAGTGTGGTATTCTTGGAAGCATTTCGCGATCTAGACCGTTCATGTGGATATGCTTGGGGTGCGGCTGCTCTGGTTCATATGTATTCTAATCTTAACTACGCATACCAGCATCACGACAAACATCTTGCCGGTTATGTGACGCTGTTACAGGTAATTTCTTTCAGTGTTGACATCAATATCCATCCACTTATATTTGTTATAACTTTGAAACTCACGCGTTGCCGTTGTATATTAATTTTTAGTGTTGGATTTATGAGCATTTCCCAACAATTGGAAATGTATCTACAGCTCTTAACTATTAGGAGAGACAACGACGAGCGTGTCGCTGGAAGGTTGAGAAGGCATTATCGCTCAACACCTATCGTAAGAGACTGGATAGATTGGTCATAGACGATGTGTGTTGGACTCCATATGCCGATCATCGTGCCCAAAGAGAGTTCGACATAATATCGTTATTCTCTAGGTATATTCGATGTGGAGCGGTAGTGGTAAGACATTTACCAGAGAGGGTGGCGAGACAGTTTGGATATGTTCAGTGTATTCTAGAAATCCATATCACTGAAGCTCCCTCGACCGAGGAAGTCGACGAAAAATGGATGCAGTTTGGCGATCATCTAGCCTTGACCACAAAGGAGGTTACCTATCCCAGTCAGGTGGTCCCTGGGTATCTTGATTGGTTTTATCGTGTCTCATCCTTTTATGACACCCTCACAAAGAGGCGATCCTGTTAAACACCCTCCAACTCAGGGTGAATTTGTTGCAAATCCTCCACGTCCACATAATGATGACCCAACACCAGTTCCACCTTCATCTCAGGAGCCTCGACATGTTGTGGTATGAAACTGTCTTTAAAGTTTGTGTTCAACTGCATTTATTTAGAGTTATAAACCAAATATAATACTAATTAATGTTTTTTATTGTCTCAGGGAAAACGCCAAATGCTAGCAGAAGGATACAAGAAATTTTGGACATGCATATGGAACCGATGCCTATGTCGAAGTAGAACGCCTTTTGCGTATAGCATGTTCTATCATAGACAAAGGATGTGTCTATGTGCGGCACAGACGGACGAGATAGAGGCAGGAGAGACATGATGGTGGAGAAGGCGACATGTGATTTTTCTTAGCATATTTTGACTTTATAACTTTTATGTATTGACATTAAGTTTTCTCAACACATTTTCATGGACACTACATTAGTTGATTAATCAAAGGCGACATGTGTTATGTTACAAAATGGAAGCCACAACAATTACACGAAAGCCACAATTACCATCAGCTTTAACATCAATAATGTTTACAATGAAATCATGCATAGAAGTATGGAATTGATCCAGCATAGGCATGTTCCTCTTTGTTTCAGTGTGATGGGCCGACAATGAAGCTGGTTGTTTTGGTGTGGAATAGCTATTTTGCTGAGAATGTAATTCATCGACATACTCCTAGTAAGATGGATCCCGCTTGGTTGATCTTGCATGTTGCGATACTTGTTTCTTTTGAGCACCTTTTGTTTTAACCTTTTCAGGAGGCGGACACATTGAATTTTTGTCAGGAAATGCAAGTTCTTTCAGTTTTGTCTTTAAAGTCACTTTGCCACACAAGTCAAGCTTTTCAAAATGCAAATATATGGCTTCCATCTCATCAGTTATGTGGACCTCGCACTCACAAACACCTTCATCTTCAAAACTTAACCTCCGCCAAAAAACATCAACTGTCTCAAGCGGTATGCTCCCAACAACATACTTAGCTAGCTCACATGCACAAGGCAGCCCATGCGTACTTCTCATTACACATCCACAACGACTTTTGCTTTTATAATGGACCCGCTCATACTCCGCAGCAATTTGGTGTAACACATACCTTAAGACCATCCCAATAAGTCTTTTGTACAACATTACTTTAAACATATGACCGACCACATGCGTGCTTCTTTCCAAAGATGCCTTTATCTCACTATGTTACAAGGTCAAAATGTTGTTCATTGCATCCTATACACTACAAAGATCTCTAAGGCAATTTTGCAATAGTCTCTTTAAGGTCCAATGGGCAGACTCTACCTTGCAGTTTATGATTCAGGTAAGCAACAATCCCCCAAATCTAGGTTATTCAGTTAACAATTTTAAAAAATTTAAAGATTTTCTAACCTGTTAGTTGTCGTGTTACCCAAATGCATAACTTATTTTGTCCATGCTGTTACAAATTTTTCTTTGTGTGGATTCAACCATGTATCTTTCATGTAATCAACAAACGTTGGCCATGGCGAACACGCAACTTCAAACTTCATAACACAATCAGCATACTGATTTTCATTAGCACAATCCACAACACTCCCCTAGGCTTCCATGACATAGTCCCATGCGTTGCTCTATCGGACATAAGTTTTACATTTTGCCTTCACATTCTTATCAAAGTGGAACCGACACAGTAAATTGGTTGTCTTAGGGAATACCGTTTTCACTGCATTCATCAATGCTCCGTCTCTATCAGTGACAATGACATCTGGGAAAAATTGACTTTTCATAAAAAATCCTCTAAATCGTTATAGGGCCCAAACAACATTGTTTATACGTTCGACTTCTAAATAAGCAAATACAACTGAGAATGTCATCTCAGTAGGAGTCACACCAACAATGTCAAGTAACTGAAGTTTGTACCTATTTGTTTTGTATGTGTTGTCTATCAGAAAAACAACATGATATGCGTTGCTCAACTTCACTACATATGGATGTGTCCAAAATAGGTCACGTATGATATTTTCATCCTTCACTCTATGCCAACGAATATACATGTCACGTTTAAGAAGTTTTATTAATTGTTGCAATTCAGATTTACCTTCTCTGATACACATACGATATGTATATCTTGCATTGATTATTTGTTTCAAAGATGTACAATTATTGGGATTGTGTTCCTTCAAAGTCAGGGGTATATTTTTTGATTTCACCATTGACCTAGTCATATCAACAACAATAATCTTCTCATCCTATGTTAGTCAACCAGCATACGGGTGTCCACATAATGATTTTGCCAAAGTATGATTATGAGTGCCACATAATAATTTCACCATCCACCCTTCACCTCCCGGAACTGGTTTGCCTCGAAGCTTGAACGAACAATTACATTTTATAGTGGTAGTCACAATAGGTACCATATCTTTATTGAATGCTCTGTACTTTCCACTCCTTTCACAACCGATTAAAACAAATGATGTTCTTCTCTTCTTTCCATTTGACATGTCCGACCTCATTATGACATCTACAAAATCATTCTCATATACAACAGTTCTAGCCCATTTTAATACATCCTCATGGGAAGGAAACACCTACAAAAATCGATAATAAATGTTTAACTTCCATAAAATATGCATTAAACAACTTTAACCAAATTCAAAATAACATAAATATCTCAAAAGTCAAAAAGGCTGCAGAACAATCTACTGAACATTTATTATTTCCAAATGCACTAGCTTCATCTCCGAAATCTTCATTCATATTTATTTCTTCAGACATAATACTGTTATACATCCACTCATCGTTGTCCATCTTAACAAATGATAATAAATTTAAATAAGTGACAAATAAAACACATTAATATCTATTTCATCAATTTTAATTAAGTTTTTTTATGCAAATCAACAAAAAAATGTATAGGAAAACAAACTATCCAAATAATGCATTCCCATAAATTACAACTAATATCTATTTTCACCTACTTATTTTCTTAATAATTTAAATCATTTTTTAATAATTATTTAATAATTTTTAAAATATTAATTTTGGCGTACGGATTATATGAAATATACGGATTGCGTAATCCGTATAATTGTTAGACTTTTGGCAAGCGTACCAATTATCGTTGTAAGTTACAATATTTATAAAAGTTCGTCTCCACAGGGACTTGATTTTTACTCAATTAATTCAAATAAAACTTAACAGTTTAATAGTTTATATACAGCGAGTGTGAACGAAGTTGCATGTGATTGTGGATTAATAGAAATTACAAAAATCCAAAAGAAACGGAAATAATAAATCTAGTACGGAAGATTACGAATAATTACTGAAAATAAAACGAGTTTGATTAATTAAAGAGCGTAGGATTGGATTTCATCGTT
>PYAF01004167.1:103580-165638 GCA_007407185.1 Glycine tomentella | reverse complement strand
TGTCTAGCAACGTAACGTAAAGAGTAAATTTATTCATTTCAAACCCTAAGATTACTTTTCAGTCTCACTTCGAGTTTAAGTTCGTGATACTAGTGATCAAGTAGTATCAAGCGTTAAGTACGGAATAAATTTACCAATAATAAATAGAAAGACTTATGCAAAAATAAATATCAAAAGAAATACTGTAAGGGTAAGAAGAGATTACATCCAATCCTTTGAGAAAAGCTAGCCGAGCATGGGCAGAATCTCCGTAGAAAAATAGGTGAAAGGATTCATCATCACTTTCCGATTCGGCAGAGTTTCCACCCTAATTTTCCCTCACTTACTAATCTAAACTCTCACTAAACAAGGATTAAAGAAGCAAAAAGCTTAGAAAAGCTTAGAACAAGAGAGAGAAGAGAGAATTTGGCTTGGAAGAATGTGTTTTGCCTTTGGGGGGTGCATGGGTACTTATAGGAGTGGATCTGAGCGGTTTTGGTGGCCCAGGCGACCCATTTACTCATGTTTTGGTCGCCCAGGCGAGCTAAAGCCCAACTTGTTGATCCACTTGGCCCACTTGCACGTCCACTTGCTGAGCCACTCGCCCAGGCGAGCAATTTGTACTACATTCACTCGCCTGGGCGAGTTAAATGTACCTTCTGGAATAATTTTTGGGCTTTTGGGCCTGATTTACTTGATGTACCTCCAAATTTTGCTTTATGGTCCCTTTTTGCTTGCTTTTTGTTTTTCGAACGCCTCGGAAGTCCTCGAATGCTAGTAAAATAAAAATAAAACTTGGATGAATCTTCGAGAAACATAATTACTAAGTGTTTAACATAAACTAACTAGATTAGGACAAATCTTGACAGCTATTCTTAGTTAAAACACAAGATAAATGCTTAAAATGTAATCCGATTTTCACTAAGATATGGCATTTATCAATAATCTATACGGATTACCTAATCCGTAAATGATAGAAAACTTACCTCAGCCCCCGACCACCACAGCACCACCACCACAACGCGCTCTGACGAATCCAGCAGCGATAACAGCTTCCACGAGCAGCCAAAACTACTCACTCAAACAACAAAATCACCAACGCAGAGAACACCATCATAAATTCATCTTCAAACACCAACAAAAGCTAACATCGTCTGCACCATGGCTTGCTTCCAACTCTTTATAATAATTGAGGGTATTTTTGCCATTTTAATTTTTAGAATGATGTATTAGACTTTGAATGGGTGTATAAAGACCATCCCTTAATTTAAATATCAATATAAATATTATATATATTGATAACATCAATTAAATACTACTTTAATAGTTGTGGTTAATTTTAATACCCACGCCCACACATATTATTTTTAATTTGATTATTTTAAAACATGTTTTGCGATTAAAAATAAAATAAATATATAATTCAATTTATCATAATTCATAATAATTTATTTAAATAAATTTGATAAACTAGTTTTTTTAGCATATTAAAAAACAATATATATATATTATTTTAATAAACGATATGCATATTTGAGAACTAAATGATATTTTAGTCATGTATATTTTTTGTAATGAATCTTAATGGAACTTTAAATTTTTATTTTATTTTATTTTTAAAAAGTGTCATGTAATTGAATTTGCCAGGGAGCAACAAGTGTAATTTTTAGCATAAGAGAGGAAGTTGAGGTCATCTCTTAGGGGAGAGAAGCATAATTTACTCATATTTAAAGTTAAAAAAAAGTCAAGTAAATAGTATAATATAAGAGAAAAATTAAACTTTTGTAATATTGAGAAAAAATTTATTTACATAATTTTAAAAACATTTTTTATTAATTTAAATATAAAAATAAAACACACATAACGTTAGATAGTGAAAAAGTTTTTGTGTTAATAAAGTGTGGAATCATATGTTATGCTTGAAGTCTCAAGCCCAACCTCAGCAATCTCACGCCTAGCTTAAAGTCCTTTGAACATTCTAACAAGTTGTCTCATGTTGGGAGTGAGAAACCCCATGTTAAGCATGACCTACAAAATTGTATCAAGATGTGTGCCTTGTGGTGGAATAAGGAGTCTGGGCAGCACTTTTTGGTCAATCTACAATAAGTTGTTTGTTGAAACGATGTATCTTTGGTCTTTGCATGAAGGAAGGTATGTCCTTGAAAGAACATTTGGATGAATTAAATTATGTCTTGTTAGAGCTTGGCGACATCGATGTCAAAATAGAAGATGAAGATGTTGCAATGATTCTATTAGCCTTTCTGCCTCCTTCATATGAGAATTTTGTGAGTTCTCTAGGTGTTGGAAAGGAATGTATCATGCTTGTAGAAGTAAAGTTGAGTCTCTATTAAAGATAACTTCAACATAAAGCATCTAGAAATGGTGATAAAAGGGTTGCTTCTAGGTTAACGATATCAAATTCTGAAAAAACAAAAAATAAGAAGGGAAAAGGAAATAAAAGTGGCAAAGATAAACCAAAGGATATTTGTAATTATAGCAAGGAACCAGGTCATTGGAAAAAATATTGTCCAAAGAAAAGAAATACAAAAAGTTTTGCAACCATTGTTCAAAATGATTCCTTGTCAAAAACTGATTTGATGTTCTCAGTTGTTGATCTACAATGACATCATTTTATATTGCGGGTTCTTGAATTATATTTTTCTTATCATATGTGTCCACATAGGAGTTAGGTGGTGACCTATGAGAAGAAATATGAAGGTAATGTTTTGATGGGAAACGATCCCTCTTGTAAGACTATTGGTATTGGATCTATACAAATCAGAATGCATGATGGAATTGTTAGAACCTTGACTAACTTTCATCGTGTTCCAAAGCTTAAGAAAAATCTTATTTATGTGGGTGCCCTTGATTCAAAAAGGTTTTGTCTATTCTATTGAAGATGGACTGATGCAAATCAAAGGCAAATGGAAGTTTGTTGTAATGCAAGGAACTAAGCAAGGAAATTTTATATCCTTCAAGTCTCCACTATGACAAGTTCAATTTCAACTATTTCACAAGCTGAAAATCATTTTTTCTAATAAAAATTTTGTGGTACATGCAACTTGGCCACATGAGTGAGAAGGGAATGAAGATTTTAAGCAAGAAGGGTTACTTGGAAGCCATAAGAAGGAATATTTTTAGTTTTTTGAGCATTGTGTCTATTAGAAGCAACATAGGATGAAATTCCCAATGATAGTGCACACCACAAAGGCCACATTGGACTAGTTCCATCCCTAGGTGGAGCTAGGTACTTTCTCTCAATAATAGATGATTGCTCAAGGATGACATGGGTATTCACGATGAAACAAAAATCAAAAGCTCTCAAATTCTTTAAGAATCAGAATATTCTACATGGAGAATCAAACTAGTAAGAAAGTCAAGTGCCTTAGAATAGACAATGGATTGGAATTTTTTTCAAGAGAACTTAATGAATTTTGTAAGGAGGAAGACATTGCTAGACAATACATTATTCGGAACACTCCTAAGCAAAACAAAGAAGCTGAAAGAATGAAGAGAACTTTACTAGAAAGGGTCAAATGCATCTTATCTAATTTAGGATTGAATATAAGTTTTTGGGCTAAAGCAATCAATACAACATGTTATTTGGTGAATCGTTCTCTGTCCATTGACATAGATTTCAAGACCCCTATTGATGTATGTTCTAATAAACCTACTGACTATACTCAATTTTGAAAGTGTTTCGGTGTCATACCTATTACATGAAAATGAAGGAAAACAAAAGCCTAGAGCTAAAAATGGTGTTTTTGTGGTCTATGAATGTAAAGTAAAAGGATTCAAAATCTGGTCTCCTTCAAGAAAAAAAAAATAATACTGAGTAAGGATGTTACTTTTGATGGAATTTCTGTATTGCATTCTAAGTCCAAAGAAGATTCAAACAAGAAAAAAAATGTCATTAAGCAGGTAGAATTTGAAGGCTCCACAATCAGATATCAAAGTGAGCAATACCATATAGAAGTTTATGATGAGATTGATCACAACATTCTAATGCAATCACAATAGTAACCCTTAGAATATTTGGATGGGTATGACCAGTCAAGTCAAAACCTTCTAAGGCAACTTAAAGTTACTGTAACACTCCCGTAGGCCTCCGGTGCGTTATCATTAATAATATCAGTTTAGCGTCTTATAAACGTAAAATATTCCTCAGCGGAAGCATAAAATCGTTTTTCTTGATTCATTATGTATGGAATTATCATCCTTAAATATGTATTCATATAAAGCACGAATTCATATCATTGCTGATCCAGTTTCTCATACAAAACCAAAAACATATAAATAAACATCCACAGAATACTCAGGAGGGAATATACATCATATCATTAACAGTTCTGTTTTATACATATATATCAGTGTCTTTACCACACTGTGGTGATACAAAAGAATAGCTACCCTCACAGAGGGTTTACAAAACTATACAGCCCTTATTCAGGGTACAAAACATAAACCAAACAAAATTGAGCCTTCAAGCTCCTTCTTCTGCTTTCAGCGAAGCAGAGATGTCTCTACTCGGGCCTCCTGCCCTGAGACTACTCTCTTCTACCTGAAGAGTCACCTGAAATCATAAATCCTCACACGGGGTGAGATATATATCTCAGTAAGTCCAGGGTCCAAGGAGGAATTTCCTCCACCCTGGCCCATTTTCCACAACACATACATCAGACAATCACAGACAAATGGCCCACTGGCCCTCTTAACAATAAATCAAACATCCAAGCTTGGCGGAGCTACCTCAACGCCCAGATTCAATAAACATGGCGGAGCTACCTCAACGCCTCGATCAATGCATATGGCGGAGCTACCTCAACGCCTTAATCAGCAAACATGGCGGAGCTACCTCAACGCCTATCTCAGTAACACGGCGGAGCTACCCTAACGCCTACCTTAATAACATGGCGGATATCATCAACGCCTATCTACTGGCCAATAGATCTATCACAAGCAAAGCATCGAATCACAAGCACAGATGCATACATATATCATTATGCAAATGCAACTACCAATGCATGCATCATGAAATGACCACCACTCCCCCGGAGTGTGGTGTGGTACACAGATGGGAAATTCTCCCCAGGGACACTGAACTTACCTGGTAAGGTATCACTCTGTAATCCAGTCCCTGCTCTGTGGCTCCCGCCACCGACACCTTCAGTGTCAAGCCTTATTCAAGGCATATATTTATCAGAACCAATTCAACAGATATTCAGTCACAGAACATATCGTATCAGAAATCCCCTATCCTAGGGTTAATTCAAATCCAGCCCACACAAGGCTTTTCACAGGTCATACAGGGTTCATCAAAGCTGCTATCAGAGCAATTAAGTCTCCACAGACTCAATGCACAGCACATTCCTAGGCCATGGCTCATAACCGCCCATAATTCAATATAGCACTGGAACGGTCTTGCCCTCAACCAAGGCACCGTTCACATAGCCTTTTAGGCTTAACATAGACTCAGTCAAGGCTCATGCATGTCAGGAACAATCAATAAGTGACTCTACACCAATCACCCATGCATTCACAGAGCCAACATTCAAAGTTCACCAATTCAAAAACTGAAAGCTAATCCTTCATCACTAAACAGTTCTAAACAAGATTCTCCACAGAACCCTGGGCTACCTCTAGCCCCAAATCAACATAAATCACAAAACCCAGAGATCCTCAACTATCAAAAACAACCGAAGAAACTTAAGTTTCTTACCTCAGTGGCGACCCAAAAGGCTGGAGAACAGCTTTCCCAAGCTCTGAAGTCCGTTCTGTGCCTTGGGTTTCTGCCTACCCTCAAGTTTCTGAGGTTCTCTGAGGGAATGGATTTTGCTCAATCCAAATGAAAGGATGAAGGATTTTAGTTTTCTGATCTGTTAAAACTAGTTTCTAGGTCACAGGAAAGTGTTTAGGCTAGTAAATAAGGTCCTAGGAAGCTTGGTTCATACATTAATGGAGGTTGGGGCTTAAGGAAGAAGAAGAAGAAGTTTTCATCTTCTAAAATCGTGACTGCCCTCTAATATACAGCCTGCCCGAGGGCTGGCGCGATCCGCGCCAGCTTCGGTGCTGACCGCGTCAACATGGCGGTTTATGTGGCGCCACCAGCGCCACTCCCACGCCTCCAGCATCAACTTCTAGAACCTATGGCGCCATCAGCGCCACACCTGGCGCTAACCGCGTGGAATTCCAGTGAAACTTGGTTTTCCAGACTACTTCCCGTGCCATCAGCGCCGCCTGTGGCGCGACCCGCGTGAACTGGAAAACATATGGCGCCCTTCGCGCCAGATTCACGCCCTTGGCGTGGACTTCCAATGGGTCTGGCGCCATCAGCGCCACACCCTTAACAGGGTTTTCTACTAAAGGACCCCTGGCGCTACCAGCACGGGGTATGGCGCCAGACGCGCCACTCTGAGGGTTATCACAGTTACTACAACCAAAAAGTCTCAAAGGGAAAGAAAATCATATGTAAGATATAGGTTTAAGGATATGTTGTCTTATGTTTTGCAGATAGTAGAAGAAGTTGATTCATAGGAACCAACACTTATCATGATTCAATTGATTCATAGGAACCAACACTTATCATGATTCAAATAATTGCGCTGAATATAAATAGTGGATTGTGCCCATAAATGAAGAGATGGAATCCCTTAAAAAAATTAGACTTGGGATTTGGTTGAGTTAGTTGAAGGCATAATAGTTATTGGTGCAAATGAATTTTCAAGAAGAAGCCTAGAATGTCAAGCACTAGTGTGATTAGGTACAAGTAGAACTAGGAAAACGAGTTTGGGCCCCCGGGCAGCCCACAGCCCGCATGGTATGAGTCTTGTTTCTTAGTGCTCGTTTAAATTATGGACTTTTTAGCCCAATCTTTTTAACCCATGGGCTACGCAGGTTTTACCTAGGGCTTTTTATAATTTAATATAAAATATAGATTACTAATAAATAAGAGATATAAACTTAGTAAACATAGAATTAAAACAAATATATAGAATTTAAGTACTTTATATTTGGTTCAATGGTTGATGAATGGTTATAAAATATTTTGATTTGGTATATAATTATAGATTAAATAAACATGTTGTAAAAAATATTTTTTAGATGGCTTAAGATGCAAATTATGTTACCATTTTTGGGCAAATTATTTTTTTATTAGACATTTCATAGTTAATTTTTAAAATGGGTCAAATTTTCTATTTTAAAATTTAATTTTCTATTTTTTAATTGTTTTTGTCTAATGCGGGTTGGCCTGCTAAACTCGTGGGCTTATGAGGTGGGTGCTGAAATCAATATGAACACACACAATAACCAAGAGGGGGGTGAATTGGTTTAAACTTGACCTTTTTAAAAAATCTTTAAGAATTAGAGTAGTAGGATTGTTATCACAATTAATCCAAGAATGCTTTAAACAATCAAACCACTCAGTTCAAGAATTCAATTACTAAAACCTTCACTTGTTGAGTAATGAGATTTCACCAAAAGAATCACATATTAAGATGATAAGAAGAGATTAAAGAAAGTAATCAACACAATAACTTATACTGGTTCACCTCTCAACAAGAGAAGCTACATCCAGTTTCTTATAACCAAAAATTTGATTAGAGTTCCACTATTCACAAAATTCAGTTCTTACAAGCTTACAAAATTCACCCTTAACCAACCCTCAATTAAGAATAAAAATCTAAAATCCTTTTAGAATCCTAGTGACTAAGACAAAGAGAAATCCTTCTCATCTCTTCCCTCTAGAGAACTCTACTCTAGAAAAGCTTTCAGACACTTTTGTAATAGTTACAAACAACCAGAAATTATAAAACGAATTTACAATGAAAGTTAATGGAGAGAGACAACCTGATGATCCAATGAATATGAATCATTAAGGTTTGAAAACAAGTTTCAAAACTTCTTCTCCAAACACTTCTTTGATATCTTGCCCAAGAAGAAATCTTTCGATGCAATATGAAGATCTAGAATTTGTGGGACAAGAGTTTCAGAACTCGGAATATCCTTTCTCACTTTTAGAAGACTTTTGAAAACAATGAAAATTTTGTAGAGTAGTCTGTTGTTATTTTCAAAAGACCCAACAACTATTTATAACAGACTGTCGTAACTGAATGTAATCGATTAAATTGCCAATATAATCGATTAAAACCACCAATGTAATCGATTATGAACAAATTCAATCGATTAAAATGTTTTCAGCTTTCTGGAAAAGATATATGAGCAAAGTAATCAATTAAACCGTCATGTTATCAATTAACACAGGAAGTCTTATTTTCCAAAATCCGCCAAGTAATCGATTACCACAAATCATAATCGATTATCACAGGAAGACATTTTTGTGACTTTGTGAAGTGTAATCGATTACTATTCTATTGTAATCGATTAAAGTCTTCTTGAATCTTTCTGAAAAAGATTCATGAGCAATGTAATCGATTAATTCACTATATAATCGATTAACAAAGGAAGTCATTGAAAACAATAGTGAACACACACAATAACCAAGAGTGGGTAAATTGGTTAAAACAGAGTCTTTAAAAAATTCTTTTAAAACAAGCAGCGGATTTAGGATCTTTATCATAATAAAAATGCTTCAATCAATCAAACCACTCAGTTCAAGAATATAATTACTTAAAACTTCACTAATTGTGTAATAACAAATTTCACCAAAAGAATTAGAGGTTAAGATAACTAGAAGAGATTAAAAGAAAGTAATCAACACAAGAATTTATACTGGTTCACCTCTCAACAAGAGAAGTTACATCCAGTTTCTTCCAACCAACACTAGGTTAAAGTTCCACTAAATCAAACTTTGTTCTTTACAAGCTTTTACAACTGATCACCTTTATGAAACCTAGATAAAGAAACATAAATATAAAACCTATAGACTTCTAATGACCAAGACCCAGAGAACACTACTTTGTTCTTCCATCTAAAGAACCCTACTTTTAAAGAATCTCTTTGATCTAAGAACTTACAAGAAATAAAAGTAAATAATCAAATCACTGCAAGAGTTTAAGAGAGATACAACCTCATGATCCTCAGAAGATGAATGAATTAATTTTACCAAACAAACTCAGGTTGAATGTAAGCAATTCTTGGAATCAACTCTCTTTGAAAAACTCTTGACAAATCTTGTTCAAACCAACATGATCAATGATGCATGAGTTCTGGGTTTTGAAACAAGATCAATGTAAATCAGAATATCTTTTCTTAGACTGTGAGAGCTTTTGTAAGTAATGGATATTTCGTAAAATCAAATTCTTACCAAAATAAAAGACCCAACAGCTATTTATAACAAACTTCTGTAACTGAATGTACTCGATTAAATCGCCTAATTAATCGATTAAATCTTCATTTGTAATCAATTTTACAAATATAATTGACTAAAATGTTCTTCAGCTTTCTAGAAAATATGTATGAGCAATGTAATCGATTAAACCACCTTGTAATCGATTAAAATAGATGGTGTAGTATTCAAAACATGCTTATGTAATCAATTATGATTATCTTGTAATCGATTGAAGCAGATAGACTTATTCTGTGTTTTTGTGTTGTGTAATCGATTAACATTACCTTGTAATCGATTATTTTGTTCTTCAATTCTCAAGTAATAGATTACCAATATGTGGTAATTGATTAACACAGTGAAAAATAGTTTTTCCAAAACTTAAACCCTTGAGCACTTGGCTTTTATGCAAACATGAAAACCTTTATGCTTTTCTTTAAAACATGTATGCATGTTAATGATCATGTTTATGCAATGCAAGGATCATAAGATAAGCCTCTTAAACACTTAACAAATTACAAATGCCTTGGCATGTGAAAAGCTAAAATCTTTCTTCTAAGGTACAAGCTTCATCTTTGACTTGATCCTCTTCCAGCTCACCCTATATCCAACAGTCATGTTTCAAAAACAAGCCAAGTAATCGATTACCACCATATCATAATCGATTATCACAGGAAGACTTCAACTGTGATTTGTGAAGAGTAATCGATCACCATATAGTTGTAATCGATTAATGTGTTCTTCAAAGCTTAAGTAATAGATTACCATTAGCTGGTAATCGATTAAAGCAGTACAATTTTTTTTTTCTAAAACAAGCTTTGAACACTTTGGATTTTTCAATACAATGATGAATACTTTAAATCTTTTTCACATAACACATGCCTTTTGTAAAATCATGAATGCGAGCCAATGAATGATGTTTATGCAATGCAAAGGATCAAAGGATGAATTCTTATCCATCTAAGAATTACATCTTGATTCTCTTCAAGCTCCCTCTGTATCTAACAATCTCCCCTTTTTTTTGACTTTGATCATGCCAAACTTCAATTGAACATGTTGAACCTTTAGGGTTCTTTTTAAGGGATGATTTCCAGGAGCTTTATACTTGATATTTGAAATAAGATCAACCTCTTTGCCAAGAACAAATGTCAAGTATACTTTGCATAAACATTTATAATTCTTGAGATTGCTCCCCCTATCTTAAGTAATTTTTATAAGGAGCAAACAATGTTTTAAGCATAATATTTTAATCATTTTTCTTTCCTCTTCAATTAATAACAAAATATCCTCATTCATATTTATGTTCATTTGATCTCATTTTTGTCCCCCTTTTGGCTTATCAAAATAAAAAGGATATACAGTTATAACGGAATAAGCAAGTAAGAGATAACCAACATCAAACAAAATTTATTCATTGATTGAAAGGATGCAAAAACATAAGAGAGACATTAAAAATAATTGTTGTAAATAAGATAAGCAAACAATCATAGGCAGAAGTAAGAAATTACAACCATCAAACTAGAGATTATCAAAATCTCTAAGAGCCATCCTAACATCTATGTTTTCTAGCCTAGATGTAATTTCTTCTAAGTGCGAATTAACTTCAGCTTTATGCTCATGATGCAGGGCTAACATAGCATCCATCTTTTGCATCATCAATGATTCAAAGGGAGTCCACTGCTGTTCAACAGGGCCAGCCTCAACATCTCCTTCTTCTTCAACTCTTCCTTTTTCAGTAACATCACCTTGTGATGCTTGTTCTCCAGCCATCAACCATCCATTTGGAGTCTGCATTAACCCCAGCTTGTTGATTTCAAATGTGTTGTCCACAATCTCATCAGAGACATCAATCCCAAAATAGTCTATAAACCTTTAGACTAATACAACATATGAGAATTGATAACTAAGAAGTCCCCTAGACTTCATCATGGTCTCTTCAAGGACTATAACCCAATTAATCTGAGTTCCAATTTTCATGCCATGCACTAGCTGAAAATCATCATCTGTGATTTGAGCATGATTTGTGGACCTATGGGTGAGGATATAAGTGATGATATAGTGTTGTAATCTATCATCCCTAGTCATATTTCCAACCCCCAACCTAGTCTTCAATCTAGCTTGAGGATCCAACAACATCCCTTTATATTATCAATTTTGGAGTACCCTCCAACCTCTTCTTCAAATCTCCTAACTCCTACAGAGGAGATACCAGCCACAACTTCCCAAACAATGTTGTCAATCTCCATGACAACTCCTTTCACTTGAGCATGGAGTACAACATCTATGCTAACCTTGGCTGAAGTGTAAAACACCTTCACCAACTCAGGGTAGAAAGTACCCTTCATCTCAAGAAACTTCATCAGTCCTTGAGCATCCAGCATGGCAGGGAATTGAAATCCCTTATGCATAAACCAGTTAAGGTCAAGATATTTTGGGGGCGTGACCAGTTTGGTTGCATGAAATTGCATGTAATTATTTTTATCCACTTCAGATATGAACTAGGTATTGACCCTGTTCACTGTAGCATTTGAGGATTCTCCAACTTTCCTCTTGTTGGCTTTGGTTCTTTTAGGGGAAAACATGATGTGTATAGGTAGAAGAAAGGAATGGACAGAGTTTTGGGGTATGAGAGAAAGAGGTAGAGCACAAGAATTGCTCAAATTGCTTAAGAGAGAGATATCCAGGTGTGAAATTTTAGCCTTTGAAAGTCTGAATTTATAGAGATTTTTCAGAGTAAAATTTGAATTTTGAAACCCACAACAGCTATCTTGAATTCCAAGGATGTCTGGATACAATGAACCAGATTTTTGAATTTGAATTAGAGATAAGATGTTACGATTTTTTAAATTTGTGCAATTTTGCAGAAACGCCATAGATAATTGATTACATAAGCTTGGTAATTGATTATACCAGAGGTTTTCAACTTTTAAAATATCTTTGTGCATCAAGTAATCGATTAATACGATAGTATAACCGATTACTCTAGAGAGTTCATTTTTTCAGAATTGCATTTTAACACCTCGTAATTGATTAATCCGTTGCGTAATTGATTACTACAGAAAGGTTTTCACTGAAATACGTTTTAAGTATCAAGTAATCGATTACATAAGCCCGATAATCGATTACTCCAAAGATTTTTTTGTCTCTAAATTCCTTTTAAACCATAAATAATCGATGAATACGTGTAGGAATCAATTAAAACAGAGAATTATGCAATATGCACAGTTTTTTCCATCGGATTTTGAATTTTAATCACTTGTGATGCATTGTCAATTTTGATTGCATATCATGTTGTCAAACAAATCATAGGCATGTTATCATATATTAGATTCATCAATAATTCTTAGCATGTTCCTAAGATCATAGAATCTATCTCTAGATAAGGGTTTGGTAAAAATATCAGTCAATTGATTGTTTGTATCAATATACTCAATTTGTAGATTACCCTTTTGAATATGATCTCTAAGGAAGTGATATGTGTTTTGTCCTGGAGTGCATGACTGGATTCTTTGATAGGTTTATAGCACTTGTGTTGTCACATAGCAGGGGAATTTCTTTCAACTCTACACCAAAATCTTGGATTTGTTGCTTAAGCCACAAACTTTGTGCATAGCAACTTCTACTTGCTATGTATTCAACTTCAGCTGTTGAGAGAGCAACATATGATTGCTTTTTGCAATGCCATGAAATTAATGAGCTTCCCAACAAGTGGCATGTTCCACTGGTGCTTTTCCTATCAAGGTTGCATCCTACCAAATCAGAATCAGAATAGCCAATTAAGTTCAGCGATGCACCTTTTGGATACCAAAGACCAACTTTTATGGTTGATTTGAGGTATTTGATGATTTTCTTGACAGTAGTGAGATATGACTCCTTGGGATTAGCTTAATATCTAGCACACAAGCACATACTCAACATTATATCTGGTCTACATGATGTCAAGTACAGTAGTGATCCTATCATTCCTCTAACCTTGACTCATCAACCTTCTTGTCATTTTCATCTGAATCAAGATAGGTTGAAGTTGCCATAGGAGTAGCAGCATCTTTACTTTTCTCCATGTCAAATTTCTTGATCAATTCATTGCAGTATTTTGATTAGCTGACAAATGTCCCATTTTTCATTTGCTTCACTTGAAGACCAAGGAAGAATGTCAATTCTCCCATCATAGACATTTCAAACTCATTCTTCATAAACATCAAAATTATTTGCACAAGTAGTGGTTAGTTGAACCAAAAATGATATCATTAACATATATTTGAACCAATAAGATATCATTGCCATGCTTCTTGATGAACAAGGTTTTTTCTACTTATCTTCTTATGAAAGATTGGCTAAGCAAGAAGTTACTCAATCTTTCATACCAAGACCTAGGGGCTTGCTTTAATCTATAAAGAGCTTTCTTTAGTTTGAAATCAACAAATCCTTGAGGTTGATCAACATAGATTTCCTCCTCAATATATCCATTAAGAAAAGTACTTTTTACATTCATTTGAAACAATTTAAAATCCATTAAACATGCATATGCAAGTAGTAATCTAATGGCCTCTAACCTTGCTAATGGAGCATAGGTTTCCTCATAGTCAATACCTTCCTCTTGGCCGGTTGTAACCTTTTGCAACCAATCTAGCTTTGTTTCTGACTATGATGCCTCTTTCATCAAGTTTATTCCTAAAAACCCACTTGGTGCCAATAGGCTTGTGAGAAGAAGGTCTGGAACAAGTTCCCAAACTTCATTTCTCTTGAACTAATTAAGTTCATCATGCATGGCAAGCATCCAATGTTCATCAAGTAAAGCTTGATCAATGTTCTTAGGTTCAATTTGAAAAACAAAAGCCATATTACAGCAGAGATTTCTTAGTGAAGATCTAGTAGATACTCCTTTAGTAACTTCACCAATTATGTTGTCAAGGGAGAGATCTCTTGTAATTCTCCTATCTTTAGGCTTTTGGATAGATGTTGATTGTTCCAATTCTATTTTTGGTTCTTCTTTATCCTTTTCATTTGATACATTGATTTGTATATACTCTTCTAAAGGACCTGCATCATTTTCACACTTCTTTTTCTCTTTAGAGGAGTTAGATTCATCACAAATGATGTGAACTAATTTTTTCATGCATAAAGTTCTTTTGTTGAAGACTCTATATGCTTTGCTTTGTAATGAATATCCAAGAAATATAGCTTCACCAACCTTAGCATCAAACTTGCCAAGTGATTCTTTACCATTATTTAAAACAAAACACTTGCAGCCAAATGCTCTTAAGTGAGTGATGTTTGGTTTTCTACCTTTATATAGTTCACAAGGAGTTTTCTTTAAAATAGGTCTTATGAGTAGTCTATTTAAAGTGTAGCAAATTGTACTTACAACATCAGTCCAAAAATGTTCAGGCAAATTTGTCTCATTAAGAAGAGTTCTAGCACCTTCTTCAATGGATCTATTTTTCCTATCCACAACATCATTTTGTTGAGGTGTTCTTAGAGCTGAAAAATTGTGGTTGATTCCATTTTCTTCACAGAATTTTTTAAAATGTTCATTTTGGAATTTACCACCATGATCACTTCTTATTGAGATAATTTTGCTTTCCTTTTCATTTTGAACAGGCTTGGCTAATTTTCTGAAGGTAATGAAAGCATCACTCTTGGATCTTAAAAACGAAGTCCATGTGAATCTAAAATAGTCATCAACTATTACAAGCCTATAGAAATTACCTCCTAAGTGCATAATTCTAGAAGAACCAAACAAATCCATATGAAGCAATTCAAGGGGTCTTGAGGTAGAAACAACATTTTTATTTTGAAAAGAAATCTTGGTTTGTTTCCCCTTTTGACAAGCATCACATAGTTTGTCCTTTTCAAACTTTAGTTTAGGTAAGCCAATGACTAAGTCTTTTCTAACAAGCTTGTTCATGTGATGCATGTTTATGTGACTAGCTCTCCTATGCCATAGCCATGATTCATCAACTTTACTTACTAGGCAATTAATATTGTGAAAGAATGCATGTTTTATAGAGAGTAAGTAAATATTACATTTTCTTTTACTTACATGTATAACCTCACCAATTTGACCATCACATATCACACAATAATTATCATTAAAGGAAACCTTGAATCCTTTATCACATAGTTGGCTTATACTTAGGAGATTGTGCTTTAAACCTTCCACATAAAGAACATTTCTGATCTTGGTTTTAAATTTGTCTCCTATATTTCCTTCTCCAACTATCTTTCTTTTGTTGTTGTCGCCATAAGTGACAAATCCTCCATCTTTAAGAGTCAAAAATTTGTAAGTATGGACATGTCACCTGTAATGTGTCCCGTTGTCAAGATACCATAATGATGATTTTGCTCTTAGACACACCTACAACATTCAAATTAAGTGGCAAAGGAAGGTACTCTATTAAGGTTGGGTCCATAAGGGTTATCTATTTTCTTTTTCTTTGGAATCCAAATGCAATCTCCATTTGGCACATAGAATCTTCTAGCATAGCACCTACAAGATGTGTGCCCTTTCTTCATGTAGTAGTAGTTACAAGTCAAATATTTGATGCTTTTCAAAATGAGTCATTTGTTTATGCTTTGTTTTTGAAAAACCTCTTTGATTCTCCTGTTTTGGTGGTACAAACTTGGTTTTTCCAAAAGTTTTTGCTTGATGTTTGTAACCCAAACCAGAAGTATCTCCAACATATTTTTGTATACTTAGCATTTGAACTAGATTGCATTTTCCTCTATAGAGTCTTTTCAAAAGATCTACTAAGTAAAAATTTTCTGAAAGCAATAACATGTATTTTTCACCTTGAAACTTTTTGAAATCATCAAACTCTTTTTGTAAAGCTTTACATTTGATGAAGAAAAGGCACACATACATCCATTAGCTTTGTAGCTTGAAACAAGTTTTTCATTTTATGCTTTCAAGTTACAAAGTTTAGTTCGCATTTCTGCAAGTTTGGTGACATGCCATCTAAGATTACCTTTCAGCCTATTGTTGGATTTTGCAAGCTTTTGAGCCTCTTCATGTATATCATGGAAAACATCAGCAATTTGATCAAATTCAGGATTTACCTCTGTTTCAACACTTGAGAATTCTTCATTTTCACTTATTGTAGAAGTGAGGCATACATTAGCTTCTTGATGATTCAGAAGTTGTTGAGTCATTGTCATCCCATGCTATGAACGCTTTCTTTGGCTTTCCTTCTTTATTTGGCTTCTTTTCACCTAATTTCTTCTTCAAGAAAATAGGACATTCAGATTTAATGTGGCCTTGCTTACCACATTCGAAGCAGGTGAAGTTGGCGTTGTTGTTGTTGTCACTCTTTTTGTTGTTGTTTTTGTTGAACTTTGTGAACTTTTTGTTCTTGTTCTTTCTCATGAACTTGCTGAATCTTTTGACTATTAGGTTCAGATTCTCATCACCATCTTCTTCACTTGAGTCTTCTCCTTTATCCACATTAGAGGATGCAGCTTTCAAGGCTATACTTTTGTGTTTCTTATCTGCATCTTTTGCATGTGTTAGTTGAGACATTTCTAATTCATACTCAAGAAGCTTACCAAATAATGCAGCCATGGACATCTTGGATAGATCTTTTGATTCCTTAATTGTTGTCACCTTTGGTTGTCATGGTCTTGTTAGACACTTCAAGATTTTGATGTTTAACTCTTTAGCATCAAATATCTTCCCATGACCAAGAAGATGATTTATAATGTGAGTGAATCTTGTTTGGAGCTGAAATATGTTTTATGTGGTATTCGTCTTGAACATTTCATACTCATGAATAAAGGCATGCTTCCTTGATCTTCTGACTTCATTTGTCCCTTCATGAGTGACTTCCAACATCTCCCACATCTCCTTTGCGTTTTTACGCCTAACAGTTCTAAAGAATTTATCAGAAGAAAATGCAAAAGTAATTATGTTCTTAGCTTTAAAATCACATTGAACAACTCTCTTTTCTGCATCTGTCATCTCATCCCATTCTTTGGGAATCATATCATTACCAACAGTTTTCATAGGCACCAAAGGACCTTTTTCTATTGCATTCCATCCACCAGGGTCATTTGATTGGATGAATATCTGCATTCTGATTTTCCAAAAATTGAAATGCTCTCCTTCAAACATCGGAGGACGATTGAGGGAGGCACCCTCTTTTTAGGTAATCTATGTGGTATTCATTTTATTTTTAAAAAAAAGATAGTGATCTTGAATAACACTCAAGAACCTGTTATTGATACCAATTAAAAATAATATGAACACACACAATAATCAAGAGGGGAATGAATTGGTTTAAAATTGACCTTTTTAAAAAATCTTTATGAATCAGAGTAATAGGATCTTTATCAGAATTAAACCAAGAAATCAAACCACTCAGCTCAAGAATACAATTACTAAAGCCTTCACTTGTTGAGTAATGAGATTTCACCAAAAAAATCACAGATTAAGATGATAAGAAGAGATTAAAGAAAGTAATCAACACAAGAACTTATACTAGTTCACCTCTCAACAAGAGAAGCTACATCCAGTTTCTTATAACCAAAATTTGATTAGAGTTCAACTATTCACAAAATTTGGTTCTTACGAGCTTACAACAATCACCTTTAATCAATCCTAAATTAAGAACAAAAATCTAAAACCCTTTTAGAATCCTAGTGACTAAGACAAAGAGAAACCCTTTTCTTTTCTTCCCTCTGGAGAAATCTACTCTAGAAAAAGCTTTAAGACACTTTTGTAATAGTTACAAACAACCAGAAATTATAAAATGAATTTACAATCAAAGTTAATGGAGAGAGACAACCTAATGATTCAATGAATATGAATGAATATGGTTTACCAATCAGGTTTGAAAACAAGTTTCAGAACTTCTTCTCCAAACACTTCTTTCATATCTTGCCCAAGAAGAAATCTTTCGATGTAATATGAAGATTTAGAATTTGTTGGACAAGAGTTTCAGAACTTAGAATATCCTTTCTCACTTTCAGAAGGATTTGGAAAATAATGAAAAATTTGTAGAGTAGTGTGTTGTTATTTTCAAAAGACCCAACAACTATTTATAACAGACTGTCGTAACTGAATGTAATCGATTAAATAGCCAATGTAATCGATTAAAACCACCAATGTAATCGATTATGAACAAATTTAATCGATTAAAATGTTCTTTAGCTTTCTGAAAAAGATATATGAGCAAAGTAATCAATTAAACCGTCATGTAATCGATTAGCACAGACAGTCTTATTTTCCAAAATGTGCCAAGTAATTGATTACCACAAATAGTAATCAATTATCACAGGAAGACATTTCTGTGACTTTGTGAAGTGTAATCGATTACTATTCTACTGTAATCGGTTAAAATGTTCTTGAATCTTTCTGGAAAAGATTCATGAGCAATATAATCGATTAATTCACTATGTAATCGATTAACGCAGGAAGTCATGTTCCAAAAACAAACCAAGTAATCGATTACCACCATATCGTAATTGATTATCACAGGAAGACTTCAACTGTGATTTGTGAAAAGTAATCGATTACCATATAGTTGTAATCGATTAATGTGTTCTTCAAAGTTTAAGTAATAGATTATCATTAGATGGTAATCGATTAAAGCAATACGAAATTATTTGTCTAAAACAAGCTTTTAACACTTTGGCTTTTTCAATGCAATCATAAATACTTTAAATTTTTTTCACAGAACATATGCCTTTTGTAAAACCATGAATCCAAGCCAATGAATGATGTTTATGCAATGCAAAGGATCAAAGGATGAACTCTTATCCATCTAAGAATTACATATGTCTTCAATTGAATGACATGTAAAAGTTAAAACTTATCCAAGATTCAGATCCTCAGCATCTTGATTCTCTTCAAGCTCCTCTTGTATCTAACAGGTGCAGGCTTGCTAAAATTTAGCCTAGTTGGAATATAGGCTTCGTGGGCTAGATTTCACATGTTGCGGACTTTGTGATTTTTTGGGCTTCCAGGGGAGACTTAACTGCATGCTCAGCTTTAAGTACAAGGCATGTCTTGTTGCTAAAGGGTACAATCAAAAGGAAGGTGTTGACTATAATGAGATTTTTCTTCGGTGGTTAGACACACTTCAATTTGGATCTTACTTGCTCTTATGGCAATTTTGGACATGGAACTAGAGCAACTTGATGTGAAAACAACTTTTCTCCATGTATAGTTGGATGAAGACATTATGATGAAACAACCACTAGGTTTTGAGGTATAAGGAAATGATGTTTTAGTTTACAGGTTGAAAAGGTCTCTTTATTGGTTGAAACTGAAAACAATATGAATACACACAATTAACCAAGAGGAGGTGAATTGGTTAAAACTTGGCATTTTAAAAAAACTTGCAAGAATCAGAGTTATAAGATCGTATCACTATTAAACTAAGAATACTTCAATCAATCAAACTACTCAGCTCAAGAAAACAATTACAGAAACCTCTATTTGTTGAGTAATAAATATTTCAACAAATAGTCTCGTATTAAGATAGCAATAAGAGAATAAATAAAGTAATCAATACAAGAACTTATACTGGTTCACCCCTCAAAATAGAAGCTATATCCAGTTTCTTCTAACTAAAACTTTGATTAGAGTTTCACTATCAACAAAATCTGATCTTTAAAAGCTTACAAAGATCACCCTTTATCAACCCTAGAGAAAGAAGTGAAATCTAAACACCCTTTAGACTTCTAATGATCAAGACACAGAGATACCCTTCTCTATTCTTCCCTCTAGAGAACCCTTTCTAGAAAAGCTTAAAGAACCCTTTTGTAATAGCAACTAACAAGCTGAAATGTAAAAATGAATTACGACCAGATTTTTAGAGGAGAGATACAACCTTATGATCCAAAGATGAAAATGAAAATGTTTACCAATCTGATATCAGGTTGAAAGAAAAAAGTTTCAGACCAAGCTCTCCAAAAAACTCCTTTGAAATCTTGTCCAAAAACAATTCTACCAATAATGCATGAAGATCTTGAATTGTAGGACAAGAGCTTTATTACTCAATGTATTTTCTCTCAGTTCAGAAGCCTTTTGAAAATCAGTGAAAATCTCGAATTCTAATAATGTATTCTTTCAAAAGACTTAACAATTTTATATAGAAAAACTGTTGTAACTGAATGTAATCGATTAATACGTCTATGTAATCAATTATTTACTCTTAAGTAATCGATTAATTCTTCATATAATCGATTAATTTGTTCTTGAGCTTTCTGGAAAAGATGGATGAACAAAGTAATCTATCTAATCCATCATGTAATCGATTAACACAAAGTTTTTCCATTTCACAAAGTTCTTAGTAATCGATTACAGATAAATGGTAATCGATTAACACATGCAAGACTTGTTATGTGTTTGTACTAAGTAATCGATTACTCAATGCTTGTAATCGATTATTTTATTCTTCAAGGTTCAAGTAATAGATTACCAATTTGTGATAATCGATTAAGGCAGTCAAAAAGTGTTTTTCCAAAAACTTGAACCGATGAGCACTTGGCTTTTATGCAATCATGAAATCTTAAAGCTTTTTCACAAACCATGTGCTTTTCTAAAACCATGAATGCAAGCCAATGAATGATGTTTATGCAATGATATGGATCATAGGATGAAACTCTCACACATCTAAATATTACAAATGCCTTCAATTGAATGACATGTTAAAAGCTAAAACTCATCTAAGTTTCAGCATACATCTTGATCCTTCTTCAAGCTCCCCTGTATCTAATAGAAACAATCCCCGAGACAGTTGTACAAGAGATTCTATCAATTTATAGTTTCTCATGGGTACAACATAAGTCCTTATGATTCATGTGTCTATCAAAGTAAGGTGGGGCTTGGATCATACATCAATCTACTCCTTTATGTTGACGACATGGTCATTTCATCTCGAGATAAATCAAAAATTCAGAAACCGAAGTCACTTGTTAGTTGCATTTTAGATGCAAGGTATGGGAGCAGTTGAGAAGATTTTGGGCATGGACATCAAAAAGATCATGCTCAAGAGAAGTTATTCTTATGTCAGAAGGAATACATTCAAAAAGTCCTAAATTATTTTGGGATGGCAATATCAAAACCAGTGTGTACCCCTTTGACAACAAACATTTGTCTCCCTAAACTTTATGCTACTCAATCTAAATCAAAAAAGGAATATATGTCTCATGTTCATTATGCTAGTGCAATTAGGAGTCTTGTGGATGCAATGGTATGCACAAGGCTAGAGCTAGCACAAGCTGACAGTGTGGTTAGTAGGTATATGGGAAACCTGGGAAGAAACATTGGTAAGTTGTTAAACGTATATTCAGGTGTTAAGGGGTTTTTTATTGGCAAATGTTAACTTGTTAGTTTTGTTACAAATGTTAATTGAGAAATTTGAGCCCATGACCTCCACTCCCTTTTCTCTTCACCCTTCCCCAACCACTGGCCAACCTTATATCTCCCAAGTACCTTAGGGGTACAACTGATATTAGACTCATTTATAAAGGTGACACATCATGTGCACTTGCTAGATTATCATATTCTGATTGTGCTGCAAAATTAGATGCAAGGCAGTACATGGCAGGTTATGCTTTATCCACACCATTAACAATTGGCAATTCTTTTGTTAGTTGGAATACTACACTTCAACTTGTAGTTACCTTATCCACAACAGAGGCAAAATATATGGCTCTGACAAAGGCAACAAAGGAAGGTATTTGGTTAAAAGGTCTTATCAACAATCTTAGGTATCTATAGGATAAAACTATCATTTTTTATGCAAATTGAGTGAAACTCGTTTAGCCAAAGATCTGGTGCATCACAAAAGGAAAAACCATATTGATGTCAAATATCACTTAATTTAGGAATTAGTTAGGCCATGTTCGGGGTGGTTGTTAGTTTATGGTTTATGGTTTTGAAATGCTATTTTTAAACAAAAAGGTGTTCGGGTAAATCTTTGCTAAGTTGTAACTTTACTAGATTTTAAAAATTGTTTTTACCATAAGCCACAAACAAACAAAAAAGGCTTTAGTATTTATGGTATTGGTTTTGTTTTACCCTAATTGAGAGCCTCTTCACTCTTCTTTGCATTTTTGCTCTCTCTCTTTTTCCCTCTCACCTCTTTATTCGAGATTCACTTGTTCGCATGCAGTTCAGGGGTGCTGGCGGGTTTTGGTGGTGTAGGGTGACAATAGGTGTCGTTGGGGAGAAATTTGGATTGAAGAGAGAGAGGGTTTGGGGCTAAATTTTTTTATAGGATTTCAAAACTACATACTGAAAATCACCTCAAAGAAGGGTTAATGACCCAATTAGTTGTATTTAATTCATTCTTCATTAATACTAACAAACACATTGTGTGCTCCTCTCTCATTTTTGAACTAGTTTTTTCTTAGTATAATTGTAACAACCACTAAAATTACAAACACCGTGTCTGACAAAAACTCACATACTTGATCATTTTTCTGGAATCTATATTTCGAAAAGCTCTATTCATCGGTAACACTCACATTTCTGATGATACCAAGGTTATCGTATATCTGACACAAATGCATAATATTCTTGAAGTGATGAAATCAATTATGAAAACTCAATTCCAAAATATATTAAATACAATAATCAATGCATTCCCAAAATAGATTGCAATAAATTCATTTTTATAATGCAATAAATACACTTTGATTATTAATGTCCAAATGCATTTAATACGATTGACATTGTTTAATTTATGAAATTAATGCATTCTAGAAATAAATTTCCAGAACATACTTAATGCATTTAATTTTAGAAATTAATTATTTTTTTATGAACATCTAAAATTAATTTTTGAAATGGATTAAATACATTTTTAAATTTATTGTCATGCTAATAAAGTAAAATTTTAATGAACCTTTATCAACTTAATCGAAAAGGATCCGAAATGTGAAGGACGCAAATGACAAAGGTAAAGGGAGTACAAAAAATGACAAAAAAAGGTTGACAATAGTGACTCATCGGAAAGGGGGCTCTTATGCTAGTTGTTTGAAGAGGGGGGAAAAGTGATAGAGAAAATGATAATTTGTAGAAGCAAATAGCACAAGAAAGGGAGTTGAATTGTGTTTTTCAAAATTTAAAACTTTTCTTAAGACTGAAAGACACATTATCATCTACTAAAAGTATCAAACAATGAAAAAAATATAAGATCTAAAAACAAATTCAAAACCCTTTGACAGTTGAACAATAAAAAAAACACAAAGAATTTATACTGGTTCATCTCAATCTTAAGATTATGTCCAGTTATATGCAACCACCAAGTTTCCACTAGCTTATCAAAGTCACAAGTATTGTTCACTACCACTTCTAGTTCTTACACTTGCTAGCTCTACCCCAAACTTTATTCAAACCCAGTATTCTTTGTCCTACCAAGCCACTGATGATGGCTCTAAGCAAATCAACAAGATTTTTTAGAAATTTGATTATTGACTAAAGCATGATCGTCTAAAAGATAGATATATCACTTAGCACTTTTAGTCTTTCTCTCAAGGTATACAATGTGTTTTGAGATCTTTGTATCTTTACAAGAATTTACAGAAAGCTTTACAAGAAAAAATGAAAGAATGATTCATATAGATAATTCATATCTTGTTTCTTCGAAGCTTCTTCTATATATAGCATTAATCTTAAAGTATTTGTTGTCTCTCGATGGTTGGATTCTTCACTTTGTTCTTCATCTAATGTCTTAAGTCCATTAGAGCACTTAATGATTGCATTAAATGCACACCCCTTCTTCATGAAAAGTTCATGCTTATAGGATAGTGTGTCTTGTACTTCAGCAAGGAAGTCACTTCTTTCATCATAGTTGATCTACAACAACAGAGCGTGCCTTTGATGAGGATTAGCATCTTCCAGACTTGGGCTTCATTTATTACTCATAGGACTTTGGTAGATCCTAGAAGAATGTTTTTTTGCATGAAATAATCTCAAACGTAGAGTATTAAATAAAGGTTTAAATACACTACTTAACTACTACATTATATCTTCTTATGAGTGCATCGTCTAAAAACTTCAGACACAGAGACAAATCATGATCTGATAGCATATCAAACGCAGCTTTTATCATTTGTGCTTGTTTGCATTTAATCAAAATAATTCAAAGTCCTAATTCATCTTTAAGGCATAAATGTCTTTTGACTTAACAATAATTTTAGAATATAAATAACAAGATGTAAAGAAATGGATGGGGGATGTAGTAAAAAAGAAAGGCCATTAACTCAAGGCTTAAATATACTTTTGATCCCTGATATATACCCAAATTTTGTGTTTGATCCCTAATAAATTTTTCCTTCACATCTGCTCCCTGATATTTGAAAACTTTTGTTTTAGATCCCTATTATCAGCTAAGAGATGAAGTGTCCATTAAATATTTGATCGCATAATTTGTGACAGCTCAAAAACTATTAGTATTTATTTCAAAATCAAATTTAAATTTTTTTAGTAGTTAAAAACTACCAAAATCAATTAAAGTAAAAAATAAATAAATCAATCAAGCATTGAGATGCATCCCCTGGTCCTCTGACAGCTTCTCCAGATCGCTTTCTAACTTCTCTAGCACTATGGCCTCCAGCAAAACGCGATGCCACATCATGGCACCATATCCATGGTCTTTGTTGTTTCCTTCAATAAGAGGCATGCTGCTAATTGGAGAGGCCTTCAGGAAGAATATGATGGTTACTATACTGGTAACGCGGCGATTCTGGCAAGCTCCATTGTATCTCCCTCGATGGTTGTCTCGGCGGGGGAAGGCGTGTGCGGGAATCTGGCGCTGGAGATTTGGGACACGCGAATGCGGTGGTGGAATCCCATGGTGGTGGCAGAGTGGGGCCCACTACATACCGATGTTCATGGAGATGTAGAGGATGCGTGAATGGTTGAAGGTGATGGCACGAAGAAGGATGTGGTTGCGGAAAAGAAGGGAGAAAGAGAAGTCATCATTGAGGGTTACAGCGCAACACTTCTCATCGGGTACGGCTGGAAGGAAGGGATGGGGATTAGAAGGAACACCATCGAGGACGTGAAGGTGGTGGAGATCAAACGGAGAATTGCCAAGGAAGGATTAAGGCCTCAATACAGAACTTGTTTGCGACGTCGATCCATATTTTGCAAAAATGGTCTAGGCTGAGATCTTTTTTGTAGATCTTGTGAAACATTGACTTATGCATGACCACAACATCGTTGCCTTCTATGCCTCGACTGCCATAGAGGAAAGAGAAAGGGCTTGGTTGGGGACAACTCATGCGTGGAAGGGGGAGTGAGAATTGGAACCGTTGGACATTGACGATAAGGTCGGACCAGACGCTAAAGACCCTGGGAAAGACGAAAGTGGGGGTTTGTGGATAAGGTGTGAGATAAGAGTTAGGGATGGAAAGGGATGTGGAAGAGAAGAGAAAAAGGAGGAAAGGGTGAGGATTAAGGGGAAAGAGAATGGAATGAGAAGGACACCAAGAGCAAGGAGAAGAAGAAGAAGATTGAGAAGAGTGAGAAGGAGAAGGTTGTTAGGATTGTTGGGGGAAGAGATGTTGTGTTGAAGGGTAGTGTTGTGTTTAGGATATTTATTTTTTACTTTAATTGATTCTAACAGTTTTTAACTGCTAGAAAATTTAAATTTGATTTTGAAACAAAATACTAGTAGTTTTTGAGCCACCACAAATGGTGTTATCAAATATTTAACGGACACGTCATCACTTAACTGACAGTGGGGATCTAAAATAAAACTTTTCAAATATCAGGAAATAGATGTGAAGGAAAAATTTATCAATGATCAAATGCGAAATTTGGGTATATATAGTAGGGACTCAAAAATATATTTAAGCCTTAACTCAATCATTATAATAGGACAATAACATTCCTTTTTTGTCACGCCATCATGACATTGGTAGTTTGATAGAGAGTATTCATTAACTTTACTGAAGACTAATGTTTTTTGGGGTAATCGTCTTTAGTAGGGTCTTGCTTCTCAATTATATTTTTTTCATCTACAAGGTTCAAACCTGATCGAGACCTTGTTTAAAGAGATTGAATGCAGTACCATTCAGACCAACGATTTATTGGTTGGGGCAATAACTTTCTAATTCTAGATGAAACTAAGTTTTACATTGAGTATTATTGATTTGATAAACAAAACAAAAGAAAGTACTCTATTTTGACTCAAATATTAACAAAATATTGCCCAAATTTAGTAGATTGAAATATAAACAAATTTTAACTAATTTAATCCCATTTATCGTTATTATTAAAAATGTTACTTATAATTCTATTTTTAAGTCTGGTTTTTAAGCATTTTTCAGTCCCTGTGGTTATTCTATAAATACACCATTGCATCAATAACAATTAGTGAAGTTCTCTCACTCTCTCTCAACTCTCTAGTCTCTCTGTCTCTGTGTTGCTGCAACTCAAAGTACACAAAACGTGAAAAGCTGGTGAAATCAGTTTAACAGTGGTATCATAGGGCTTAGGTTCAATCAAGAAGGGATCTTGCTGCAGTAATCATGGCTTCCAATGGTCATTTTCCGGCAAATCTTCCTGTCCTCACAGGAAAGAACTATGACAAATGGCATGTTCAGATGAAAGTTGTGTTTGGTTTCCAAGATTTGTTGGAAACAGTTGAAAAAGGCATTAAAGAAGAAAACAATGAGTCAAAGAAGAAAGATTGCAAAGCCTTGGTAATTCTTCATCAATGTGTGGATGATTCTCACTTTGAGAAAATCGCAGGAGCAAGTTCTACAAAACAAGCTTGGGAAATACTGAACAAAGCATATGCTGGAATAGATAAGGTCAAGAAAGTCCGATTGCAAACACTTCGAAGGCAATTTGAGATGTTACAAATGGAGGAGAATGAAAGGATATGAGACTACCTCAACAGAATGCAGGTTCTTGTAAATTCCATGAAAAATTGTGGTGAGAAAATCACTGATTTGATGATAATTGAAAAAATTCTCAGAACCTTGAATCCAAAATTCGATCACATAGTGGTTGCAATTGAAGAATCAAAGGATCTTGAGATCATGACAGTAGATGAATTGCAAAGTTCTCTTGAAGTTCATGAACATATATTTCAAGAAAGGGCAGCTGACAAAGCTTCTGAACAAGCACTTCAAGTTCAGAACAATTCAAGAAATGTTTCAACAGAAAGCAATAGAGGCATGAGAGGTAGAGGAAAATTCAAGGTTTCAAGAGGAAGAGGGGGAAACTACTCTAAAGAAGGGTGGAAGCCTCAATCTGATCAAAAGAATGGTGGTTCAACTAAGAAGAGAGGAGGTTTCGCTAGATCAAGAGGTAGAGAAGGCAAGAAAAACTGGGACAAAAAGAACATAGATTGTTACTGCTATGGTAAGAAGGGACATTACTCAACTGAGTGTTAGTATAGAGACAAGGACCAAGATGATGAGGCTCAGCTTGCAGCAGAAGGAGACTCAGATGCTGAACCAGTTTTACTGATGGTTACAACAAAATCTAGTGGAGAGAATGATGATCACTGGTACCTTGACACAGGGTGTTCTACTCATATGACAGGACACAAAGACTGGTTTATCAGTCATGATGAATCAATGAAGAACAAAGTGAGGTTTGCTGATGGAAGGACTCTAACCACTGGAGCAGTTGGTAGTGTGATGATCAAAAGAAAGGATGGCAAAGAATCCTGCATAGAAGAAGTGCTTTATGTTTCTGGTTTTGAGTGCAATTTACTATGTCTTGGTCAGCTTGCACAAAAGGGATACCAAATAACTATGTTAGACAAAAGGATGAGACTCTATGACAAACAGAAAAGACTGATATTGAAGGCTCCACTATCCAGAAACAGGACTTTCAAAGTATGCATCAATGTGTTGGAAAGCAACTGCTTACTTACAACCACAAGCAAAACTGAATGGTTATGGCATTACAGACTTGGTCACCTGAATTTCAAGGATCTAAGTCATATGCATGAGATGGTGAGAGGAATTCCTCAACTGAAATCAACTACTGAAAAATGCAAGGATTACTTAGAAGGCAAGCAAACAAGAAAACCATTCAAAAGCTTTGTTCTTGTAAAATCAAAGCAGAAATTGGAGATTATCTACTCTGATGTGTGTGGGCCAATACAAACAGAATCACTTGGTGGAAACAGCAGGTTGAAGAATAAAACACCAGAAGAAGCTTGGTCTAACACCAAACCTGACATAACCCATCTCAGAATTTTTGGTTCTCTGTGCTATAGACATGTACCTGATCAACTCAGGCAGAAATTGGATGACAAGGCTGTGCAGATGGTTTTTCTTAGATATCACTCCACTAGAGGCTACAGGCTTTATGATCCAAGAAACAATCAAGTAGTAATAAGCAGAGAAGTTGTATTTGATGAATTAAAGGGTTATGAATGGAGAGAAGATTCAGCAAACAAAGCTGTTAAAATTCAAATCACTGCTGGTATTTCTAGTGATATGAGCAGTGAAGATGATGTTGCTGAGACCTCTGTAGATGGAAGTAATACAAGAAAATTTCAGAGAATTAAGCAAACTCCATGGATATTGAAAGACTTTGAAATATACTCTGACCAACAAATAACTGAAGAAGGTGAGTTTGTGCATCTTGCACTATATGCTGGAACTGAACTTGTCAGCTGTGAAGAAGCCTTACAAAATCCTAAATAGGTTACTGCAATGGAGGAAGAATTAAATTCCATTGAGAAGAATGGAACCTGGGAGCTTGTTACATTGCCTAAGGAGAAGAGGCCAATTGCTGTAAAATGGGTGTACAAGCTTAAAAGGAATCCTAGTGGTGAAGTGATCAAACATAAGGTTAGACTTGTGGCTAAAGGTTTCTTGCAGAAAAAGGGTATTGACTATGGAGAAATCTTTGCTCTTGTTGCAAGGATTGAAACAGTAAGGGTTTTAGCTGCCATTGCCTATTTGAAAGGCTGGTCCATGTACCAACTTGATGTAAAATCAGCATTCTTAAATGGACCAATTGAAGAAGAGGTCTATGTTGATCAACCACCAGGATTCAAGGTTACTAGTCATGAATCTAAGGTTTTCAGATTGAAGAAGGCTTTGTATGGATTGAAACAAGCTCCTTGGGCTTGGAATATGAAGATTGACAGTGTGTTGATTAGAATTGGTTTTGTGAAATGCCCCTCAGAACATGGAGTTTATGTGAAGCACAAATCTGCAGATGAGCTAACAATTTTATGTCTTTATGTTGATGACTTGCTTTTGACTGGAAGCAAAGCAAAAGAGATAGAAGCTGTGAACAAGTTGCTAATGAAGGAGTTCGAAATGACAGACTTGGGATTTTTGTCATACTTTCTTGGCATAGAGTTCAAGGAAACTGAGGTTGGAATCATTATGCATCAATCAAAGTATGCTGGAGATATTTTGAAGTTCAATATGGAAGAATGTAATGCAGCAGCTACTCCAGCAGAAGCAAGCCTGGCATTGAGTTTGAAAGATATGGGAGACTTGGTTGATGCTACAGTTTTCAGGCAGATGGTTGGCTCACTAAGATACTTGTGCAACACAAGACCTGATTTGGCTTACAGTGTTGGCATTATTAGCATATTCATGAAGGCTAGTAAGACACCTCATTTGATGGCCGCTAAAAGAATCCTAAGATACATAAAAGGCACAATTCATCTTGGAGTTTTGTTTCCCTTTGGCCAAGGCAACACTAAAACTGAGTTAGTAGGTTATACTGACTTAGATTGGAGGAGAGACAATGATGACAGAAAGAGCATAGTTGCATATCTTTTCAAGTATGGAGAGGCACCAATCTCTTGGTGCTCAAGGAAGAAGGATCCTGTAGCACTGTCAACCTGTGAAGCTGAATATATACCAGCTTCTATGGGAGCTTGTCAGGGAATGTGGCTGAGAAAACTGCTAAAGGAAATGAAGATTCTGAAGAAGAGACCTGTGACACTGCAAATTGACAACAAGTCTGCAACAAACTTGGCTAAGCATCCTATTAATCATGGAAACAACAAACATATAGAAACCAGATATCACTTCATCAAGGACAAAGTGAGCAAAGGCAAGATCAAGTTGATGTACTACAGATCAGAAGATAATCTTGCAGATTTGATGACTAAGCCTCTCAGAAAAGCAAAATTTGAAGAACTCAGAGACAAGTTGTTGTGTAGAGCTGAGTAGAAATCAGAATTATGGGGGGGTGTTAGTTATAATTTTGTTTTTAAGTCTATTTTTTAAGCATTTTTTAGTCCTTGTGGTTATTGTATAAATATACCATTGCATCAATAACAATTAGTGAAGTTCTCTCACTCCCTCTCAACTCTCTAGTCTTTCTGTCTCTGTGTTGCTGCAACTCAAAGTACACAAAACGTGAAAAGTTGGTGAAATCAGTTTAACAAAAAATACATTTATGTTAATTCAATTGTGAGTATCATCTTCAATAAATATAATTAAGGGTAGCTAAGAAAATGTACGCAATTCTTTTTTATATGTTATCATGTGAAAATCAATCAAATAAATCGTCAATGCTCCTACACAATCCCAAAATAAATGTCAAGTGATTGATACCAAAAGAGGATATGTATTTCTTGGTTATGGGTTCCCAAGTTACTAGAGAAAACATTCGGTGTAGGGGAAGAGAATAAAAGGCTTAAAATGGTAAAAAAATAAATAAATAAATAACAAAAGGCAATAAAATTTAAAGATTTGTGGTAAAGATAAAATATAAATTCTTGAAGTGTTGAATTTGACTGAAGGTTCCTTTTAATTGTACAAGAGAGATATGTATACTGATATCTACTCTAACCTAACCACTCATATCGTTAACTAAGGTTTAAGCCTTAATCAGTACAAATGCTTTTCTTTTCGATAAACTCCTCCTTCTTGTCGTTAAACCTAAGGTTAAAATAACAACCCATGATAAACTACCATTTTCTTAAGTGCTCCTAAATCCTCGGCACCACTTCCATATGCCCCTTCTTATCATGGTTAATTCTATCAACCGACTCTCGACTTAGTCTTTTCTTAAACAAATCTTAATAACAACATTATCAATAGCTTCCTTATCAAAAACAACTCCAATATTTTACTTTTGGCTGCTACTAAATACACTATATTTTTTTCTTATACACTATATGAATTTTTAAAAATGGCAAAAGTGCCCTCAATTTGTTTATTACCTAGTGGTTATCTCGTTGGTCAGTTGTTTTGGTTTTTTCGCTTCTCCTTGGTCATTTCATCTTGTGTGGTTGTGCATTGGAGGTGTTGGTGATGGAGGAGGTAGTTGGGGGTAGTGGTAGTGGCGTTCAGCAGTGACAGTCGTCAGAGAGGCCATCGTCGATGCTGGATGCGAGGTAAGAAGTCTTAAGCTGCTATTTTCTGACAAACAAGTTGCGTACGGATTAGATAATCCGTAGGCCACATACGGATTGCTCAATCCATACATAACATACGGATTGAGTGATCTGTATGTGGCCTATAGATTATCTAATCCGTACATGGTATACAACTAAAGTAATCCATAAGAGGCTATCGGATTGAGTAATCCGTATAAAGTGTGCGGATTGACTAATCCGTAAGCCTCATATGGACTACTAAATCAGTAGGTAATATACGGATTGAGTAATCCGTATGAGGCTTACGGATTAGACAATCCGTAACCTTCTTATTGATTAGTCAATCCGTATGAGGGTTAAATTATTTTTAAAAAAAATTATTTTATTTTAGAATGAATTTTGTTGTAAAAGACTTTAGGTGTTTCTAATGTGTATAAATCCGTTTGTTTTTTAATATTATTATGTGTATGTTTTGGAAGTGAAATAATGTTAATTTTATTTGTTAAGATGGACAACGACGACTAGATATATGATAGTATTATGTCTGAAGAAATTAATATGGAGGAAGACATTGTTGAAGAAGCTGATGCGTTTGAAAATGTCAATTGTTCTGTTGATTGTTCAGCAGCATTCAATACCGAAGAGGTATATATTTTGTTTAACATGTAGCTAAAGTAGATAAATGATTCAGTTTAACTATACAGATGATAATACCTAACAATGTATGTTCCATTTGTGAAGGTGTTTGTTTCCCGTGAGGATGTACTGAAATGGGCTCGAAGTGTTGCGTTTGATAATGGTTTTGTAGCCGTCATAATGAGGAGTGGCACGGCAAGTGGAAAATTGGGAACAACATCATATGTTATAATTGGTTGTCAAAGGAGTGGAAAGTATAGATCATTCAAAAAAGATTTTGTACCTACAACGGGTAGCAGTAGAAAATGTGAATGTCCGTTTAAGCTGAGAGCAAAACCCGGGCCAAGAGGTGAAGGGTGGGTTGTGAAATTAATATGTGGCATGCATAATCATAGTTTGGCTACGTCATTATGGGGACACGCATATGCTAGTCGGCTAACTGAGGAGGAAAAGATCATTGTTGGTGATATGACAAGGTCACTGGTAAAGCCAAAAAATATTCTTTTAACTTTGAAGGAGCACAATGCCAATAATTATACAACTTTGAAGCAAGTGTACAATGCAAGGTATGCATACCGCACGCAGATAAGAGGTGATAACACTGAAATGCAACAGTTAATGAAACTTCTTGAACGCAACATGTATATTCTTTGGCATAGAATGAAAGAAAAAAATATGGTACGTGACTTATTTTTGACACATCCAGATTCAGTGAAATTGACCAATGCATATCATGTGGTGTTCTTGATCGACAGTACATACAAAACAAACAGGTACAAACTTCCTTTACTTGACATAGCTAGTGTGACACCTACTGGTATGACATTTTCGGTTGCATTTTCCTATTTAGAGGCAGAGCAATTAAACAATGTTGTGTGGGCCCTTGAACACTTTAGAGGGATATTTCTGAAGAGTGAATTTTTCCCAGAAGTGATTGTAACCGATAGAGATTCAGCATTGATGGCTGCTGTGAAGACTATTTTTCCAATGTCAACCAACTTATTGTGTCAGTTTCACATTGACAAGAATGTCAAGGCAAAGTGTAAAACTTACATACGGCAAAATTTGGCATGGGACTTTGTCATGGAAGCTTGGGGGACCCTTATTGATTGTGGTACTGAGAAAGCTTACGATGAATGTTTGAAGAAGTTTGAAGTTGCATGTGCACCATGGCCTGCGTTTGTGGATTATGTGAAAGAAACATGGTTGGAGCCTCATAAGAAAAAATTTGTAACCGCATGGACAAATAAAGTAATGCATCTAGGCAACACTACAACAAACAGGTAACAATTTATTTATAGCAGGTTACATTGTGTACTGTTGAACAACCTATTTATTTTAACCCGTCTAACATTTCCTCACTAAATGCAGGGTTGAGTCTGCTCATTGGACTTTAAAGAGGCTTCTACAAAATAGCATTGGAGACTTATGTACTGTTTGGGATTCCATGAATAACATAATCACCTTGCAACATACTGAAATAAAGGAAGGCATCAATGGAAAGAAGCACACATGTCATTGGACATGTATTTAAAGTAACATTGTACAAGAGACTTATCGGCATGGTCTCGCGGTATGCGTTGAACCAGATTGTTGTTGAGTTTGAGCGAGTTCATTATGCAGTGCTCGATGTGGATGTGTCGTGAGAACTACCTATGGTCTCCCTTGTGCATGTGAGCTAGCTAAAGTTGTTGTTGGTAGCATACCACTTGCAAGCATTCATGTGTTTTGGCGAAGGTTAAATTTTTCTAACCAAGGTATGGATGACATGGAAAATAACATCACTGATGAGATAGAGGCAATCTCCAATCGTTTTCGGAAGCTTGACATGTGTGGCAAAATGACGATGAAGACTAAGCTTAAAGAAATTGCTTTTCTTGATCAAACATCGATGAATCCTCCTCTGAAAAAGGTAAGAACAAAAGGTGCTCCGAAAAATAAACACACAAGACACGAGAGATCAACCAAGCGGGACCTATCTTACTTTGAATATGTTGATGAATTACATTCTGTGGAAAATAGTTGCTCCACACGAAAAAGGTCTGCCTCCTCATCCGATCAACCAAAGAAGAACAGAAACATTTCTATGCTGGACCAATTTCATCCTTTTATGCAAAAGTTCATTGTTAACATCACTGATGTTAAAGCTAATGGTAATTATGGCTATCGTGTAATTGTTGTCGTGCTAGGTTACGGTGAAGATTCTTGGTCTTTGGTCCGCAATCATTTGCTTAAGGAACTTTCCGAATGGTCTGATCAACATATATCATTGTTTGGTGGGTTTGATAGGTTTGAACACTTAAGGCGGTCCCTTCTTGTTGATGGATTATCAAGGGTAAGACGACAATTTCACAAATCTTTTATGTCCTCGTATGTATGATTTGTTAGATGCAGATATCGAAACTAATAAAATTTGATTGTGTAGGTAACAATGGATAAGTGGATGGATATTACCGACATGGGTTATGCCATCGCTTCAAGATATAATGTCATTGTTGTTTCGCTTTCTATGCAACAAAGTATGATGTTTTTTTCCTCTGAGAAGTCAACCTCCTAAAGATCTATCTATTCATCGCATCGTTTGTATTGGTCATGTGTACAGTAACCATTTTGTCCAGGTATAACAACCACCATGAATTGATATACTTTTATTTTGTTTCACATTGGTCAATATTAATTTATGACAAACATCGTATTTCAAACAGGTTGAACTGACAGCTGACTGCCCTATCCCATGCACTGCATTCTTGTGGCCTACACACTGCTCAAATGAGGCAAGACATTGGGAAATTCCATACATTCATCGAATGAGGCTGTATTCAGATTCCGTTAAGTTACCACCTGAATATGTCGATTTAGCATAATTTCATGTTCGTGTACTTTGTTAAAAAGATTATAAAGATTCTGTGTCCAACAAGAATAGAATGAAAATGTAACAAGTTCCATGCAATGCTTATAAAATAACAAATATTGTGCCAATCTGTTTAAAAACAAAAAGTTTAAATTATATTTGAAACACAAATGTAGTAAATGTAGCAATCACGCAACTCGTCTCCTAACTGAGGCCCTCAATCTACTCGTGCGCACAAAGATGTTTCCACGCTGTGTGACACTACGTGCTAATCCCAACAAGTGCTGCACAGATGAGTATGCCTCTGTTCCAGGAAGAACCTGTTCTGTGTCGAGCATGTATTGCAACCCATCTGGTAGTCTCTCGCATATACCCTGTTACAATATAACACAACATATAACACAGTCATAGTCAATAAATGTTGCATGGTGAATTCGTATAATTTTTAAATAAGTCAAATGTAGCATAATTTTACCACTGCATGTGGAGCGGTGTGACCATCATCAGAAGTTGTGGCATGTGCATCTGGCGCAGGTGGTGTCTCATCCTCATGGGTCGTAGGGGGAGCAGGGTGATCCTGTAAAATAGTAGTGACCCTCAAAGGATGTCGGGTTGGCTCCCCAGGCTCTGGTGGGCTCATAAATGGATGCGATACCTGATAGAACCACCTCATGTAGTCACTAACACACTGACCAGGATACGTGACCAACTCGTCAGTGGCAACAATGTAGTCGAAGAAGTGAGTCCATCGGTCATCGATATCGTCAGTGGACAAAGATGCAGGAGGAGGCAACTGTGGGATGTTTTGAACACACCCATACTGTCACATGACCCGCTCCGGTAAATGGCGTACCATGTGTGGCCCCCATCTGATGTACCCAGAGTATAACGAAATCGTCTTGAAATCCCTGTGTGCACGGTGATCCTGGTAAGGCGTCCAGACTACATCATCAAGAGTCAACCTATCCATCCGCCTGTGGTAGGTTGAAACTGGTAAAGCCTTCGCAGCTCTCCATCGGCATGCACGTGGAAACCTCTCCTCGTACTCAGCATTTGGTATGATATTCCCAATGGTCGGGAAATGTTCATACACCCAGCACTGCATCACAACATATAAAATGAATTAACAACATTCATAGTTTAAGTAAAGTAACAAAATATTGATGTGTTGTTATTACCTGTATCAATGAAATATATCCGACTAGGTGTTTCCCGTGATGTTGGGATGCATAGTTTAGGTTGTCATAAATGTAGACCAGAGCGGTTGCACCCCAAGTATACCCTGTCGTTTGGTCAAGATCGCGAAATGCGTCCAAGAATACCACACTGATGTGTGTGGCACTCTTGTTCGCAAATATAGTGCAACCGACCAAATGCAACAAATAGGCTCGCGCAACCAATATCCACTGCCTAGCTTCGCACTTCGCAGCATATAACTCGCGAAGCCAAGACAATCGAACATATGCTCCGTGGCATTGTTGAGTCTCAGCTGTCGCATCCTCTACTGTCACGTCCAACAACTCAACAAGGAGTGTTATTGCCTCCCCCACATCAATTACCTCAAACGTCTGCAAGTTTCCCATGATTGGGAGATGTAACAACGCCGCAACATCATCCAAAGTGATGCTCAGCTCTCCGATAGGCAAGTGGAAGCTACTGGTCTCTGGGTGCCAGCGCTCCACAAAGGCAAACAGTAATCCCCTGTCACCAGTGTCCACAGAAGACGAAATCAACGGGCTTAACCCGGTAGCTGCGACTAACCCTTCAATCTCCAGTGCTGGCTTTCCAAACTTTGCTACCTTCCGGCCATGGGACGCCAATTTTAACTCTGCCCGTTCCTGCAAAAATGTTTGTTAGTTACAACACATACATAAAAAAATAACTATTAATTTGTATTTACTTAAAAATATCAATACCTCTCCGGCCACACTCTCAGTGCGACGTGGTTAGCGTAATCAGTCAAAACCGAAGGATCTTCCGGACCACCTAGGAAGCATTCAGACTCGGTCCCAAAATCCTCGTGCACTGGTACATGTTCTGGCTCCATAACTCGTTCCTCAACAACAAGCTCCTCAGGAACACCCTTAGCTGCCCGTTGTCTTCTTGCGAATGCGGTGGGCCTTCGACGTTCACCGCCCTGTTCTACAGGCTGCCACAATCCTCCTCTAGTTCTTGCCATAATCTGTACCATTTGTTAATCAACAAAGTCATAAACTTAAAACAACTAATTAACAAACATATATACATAGCATTGGTTGCATATTCAGTTGGTCTTATTTTGATATCATCAATCTATCTACTTTCTTCAACTTCATCGAACTCTTAATCAAAAAATAACCAACTACCATATAACAATACTTAATGACGTGCAAATTGTTAACTTTGTTGGCCACAATATTCAACTCATTATGCTTATAGCTGCACAATCCCAACTTATCACAATCCCACCTAATTACATCAAGTAATTCAATAATTGCTTATACCTGCACCAAAAAAAAAGTGTCTACTCAACACACACAAGTCACCAATGTTCAATACTTATATTTCAATTACGTATGCTTAACTTTCAACAAGTAAATAAAATGACCATGTTTCTTAAGTTGTAAATAAAATGACCATTTATGTGATGGCTGCATTTCCTTCAACTGTTTTATTTCACATTTTCAATGACATTTAATTTGTAACCCAATAATATTGGATAAAAATATGCTGATTCAGAGAAACAACATCTTTGCACAGTACTTGACTTTTTTGCCTTGACATTCAATATGATGCACTACTTCTTTTACAATTAATTGAATTCAACTATGGCTCTTGAGCTACAAAGAATTGTCAGGTTTCTTATTGTTGGTTAACCTTTCATGATGATGACATGACAAGCTTTATCTAGTTTGTGGGAGAGGCACAACACTTGACAGGTTATATTGTCACTTTAATTTATACCTTACATTACACTTACTTGCACTTAGTTTTATAATTACAACGAAATCTTGACTAAAAATTTCTAACTACAAAATAAGCTACTGCTACACAACAATATTTGTGACCTTCTTTCACTTCAATAAACTCTTACAATATCAAATTTCATCTAACTACATGTAATATTGTCAATGATACACTTATATCACAACCAACTATATATGACATACAATGCTGCCTTATATCCCCTAACAACCAATCCATTTACAGTCAATCAAATTTCAACAACCAAATATACATAAATAAATCAGATTTTAAAATATTTAAAATTATTTTTGAGGTTTTAGGTTACATACGAATCAGGTAATCCGTATGTACCTTACGGATTATCTAAAACACATGCTACATACGGATTATCTAATCCGTATGGACCTTACGGATTACACAATCCATAGTGACCATACGGATTATCTAATCCGTATGCTCCCTAAAACCTTATCACGGATTTATGAATCCGTTCGACACAACGCCTCACCTTCCTCGACGGACACCAACACCGACCATCACCTTCGATGCGACCACCAACCCGGACCACACCAATGCTGCTCGACTCGACTGCCTACTTCAACAACGCCAGAGAAGCACCGGAGAGCTACGCAAGAATGTCTACGAGAAGAAGGGAGATTGACGGAGGAAGACGAAAGTCGCGGCGCTTCTTCTGCTTTTCTTGTTTTTAAAATTTGATGAAAATAATTACCTAAGGTAAATGTGGAAATGCATTGTGCCGATATAGTGTATAAGAAAAAAATATAGTGTATTTAGTAGCAGCCTTTACTTTCACCCACACAAATTATCATACTTGGGCTTCATATGACCCATATAGCTGCTGGTCATAATTCCTATTCAAACCTACTCTTTGTTTGGGCAAATCCGGTTACCGAAAATTTAAATTTTGATTACCAACAACATATTTAAGTTTGGAGAGATTATTCACACATAGTCAAGTCTTTTAACTAGTTCCATTCGTTCATTAACGAAGATTGAATACAGTCTGATTCCTCCCCCCAGCTCGGATAGAAAAGCATAGGTCGGCCCATAATTTAATTAATTAGTAAATGAATAATAGGCTTACTTATACTTTTTATCCCCACTTTTAATTTTTACCGAATTTTACTCCAATAATTATTTTTTTTCATTTTATCATCAACTTTTTAAGAAATTAGTGAATTTTATCCTATGTTATTTTACTCATAACTTAGTTACCCTTTTTGCCTTCAACTTTTGATTTTTTAGCAAATTTTGCATCCACCTTTTTTTATTTTTTTGGAAATTTTACCCCTGATGTTTTATTCTTTTGACAAATTTTATTCTCAATTTTTGTGCTTATTAATGGATAAATGAATAAGGATAAAATGTATAAATTTCTTAAAAATTAGGAGAAAGATGTGTCAAATTAATTTGTTAGAGATAAAAACTTGCAAAAAATTTATAAAAAAAAAAAAAACAGAGATAAGAAATGCGATTAAGCCTATTAATAAAGAACACAATCAAAAGCTCACTATTAGAAATTAAGATTAGGGTTATCTTCTTATTTATACATTACATTAAGTTGGAGAGAGCTACAAGCTGATGATCCAAACCAATGGACAACTTAGATTCTAAAATTCACAACTGATCTATAAGTCTGGCCAGGTTTCCAGCCCGAAGGGATCACATTGTTAGCCACAACAGATTTGCCAGAGTCTGTTAGCCTGATGGAGAATGGTGCTTTAAGTGATGAACCTTTGTTGAGTTTCCAAATTGCACCCCATGATCGCTGCATGGAATACCATGAGGCTGAAAATGCTTCCTTGAGTTCAACTTTGTCAAGATCACCATTCCCATCCTCATATTCGGCACAAACTGCAAAATATTCTGGATTGGATCCTAAGTCTACGTGAAATGCTATGTATACACCTGGATAGTTGCATTCAACTCTGCAAAAATTCATAAAATTCATCTCCAGTTATTGGTTACATTAATGTAAATAAAATGATCTAATGTGTGTAAAACAAATATATATGTAATGACAAAATAAAAATTGAATTGGGAATTTTGTCCCATTAGAAATTAATTACTTGATCACGTACATAGGATAGGATTCATTAATTAGTTAGAAGCTAAAAATCACCGACACGGCACATAAATGAAAAGATGAAAACATGGACACGAGAGGACAATTACTTATTCTTATAAGAGGTTAAAATATATTTTCTATTTTTAGATGACCATATTTTTAGCCTAAAAATATCATCAATTTTATAATTTCTATAAAAGTTTTATTCACTTTTAATTTCTAAGTTAAGAATCTCATATTTTTGGTCTCTTTGCAAATTATTTTTGTTAACGTAAGAACCGGAAATGAATACTTATTTTTTGGGTGCAGTAAAACCATTTTTAAAACATCTGTAGCAATATAAAAATGTAAAATTATCGTAAAATATAATATTTAGATTAAAAGAAAAAATATATGTTTTTAAAATTAATATGAATCATTGTAAATTTAGTAAAATACTACAGTTTATCAACTATAATGGCCATATTTTCATTTATATGATCGAGCATAAACGTAAAAGAAAAAAATATATAATATGTAATTGGAAATATTGAACGTATACACATACATAAGTATTTTTTTTTTTTTTTACGTTGTACATAAGTTTTGTTAGTGCTTTGCTAGTTATCAAAATCTTATAACCACTGAGGAAGTTTAATACAGTTAATTGGACGGGATGCATTATTATTTTAAATTTTTTGAAATCATGTTCAATTCACATAAAAAAAAAAAAAAAATCTTAGAATCCAGTATGCACCTTCTATATTGAATGGCAATTTTGCCAGCGTTGCGTAGCTTTTCATCTTGGCCAGAAACTGCCATGGCACCAAAAGCAGTGCCACTCAAATCAAAATGGAATTGAGCATCTGAGCATCCAGCACACTCATCAGTGATCACTACCCTCACAGGGTTGCCTGAACATCCAAAATTTCCTGTGCACTTCACCTGAAATTATATATATTCAATTAGAATGTGCAAACCTATTAATTAATTTAATCTTCATGTTCACTTTGCATTTGAATACGTAGCTAGATAAATAATTCAATTTTTTTGTTGATAATTTATGTAATTCTATTCCGTATAATATCAGTATAATATCTAACATATTGATACCTAACGATTTTCCACAAAGTGGCGACGAAGGGTATAACTTGTACAAATCTTTCCATTTTCCAATTCGATACGATCTATTCATTCGTGGAGCTATTTACTCGATCGCAGACATTTCTGAAGAAACTTCTTTTTAACACATTGCATGTTTATGATTATTTGAAATTTATTTAAAACTACAAAATCCGTAAAAAAAAAAAAAAGCAAATGGATTTATAAAATCTCTAATGTCTGATAAATTTTAATAAAAAAAAAATTATGTTAAAAAAGAACGTGTTAAAGATTTGTAATAAAAAATGTGTTAAAGAAAAATTATTACATGATCTCATATTAATATTGTTAATCAAACAATCTTTACGTGATACTGAGTTTTATTAATTCTCTTAAAAATTAAAAAAAAAACTAATTACATATCACATGGAAATTAGCCAAAACAATAAATATGTGGCAGTCTTGGACCTTTTATTTAACAATTTCTCATATTAAAAAGTTTGTTGTTAGTATTTGTTATCAATATAATAATAAGAATTCAGAAACATATATTTAACAGCTACATATGTTCATCGTTAGTACCTCATAACAAAAACCACAGCCTTTGCCTGATTCAAACAAAAGAGGGCTTCCCGCAGATATCATTGATGAGAATGGAGGTACCCCAACAATACTGCCAAAACCACAAGCACCACCTACATATATAAAATTAACAAATATAATTACTGAAACATTTCAACCATATATAATTCAAGCATTAATTTTCTTAGTTTGTACCAATTTAAAACTACATGTATGTGTGTCTAAATTTTTCTAATACCTTCACTTCCATCCCCATGGGGAGGTCCATACCAAGTGGCCACAGCTGGTGACCAATATAAATCGTTTGAGTTGTATGAAGCATTAACAATCTTTCTGGCGTTGAAACAAGAGGAAGGGACCACAAGGAGTATAGAAAGTGAAGCTACAAGAGTGAGTAAATGAGACAATGCACGATGAAGTGTAGGAGCCATATTATCACGAAATCACTAATTGGATGTTGCTAGTTAATTGTGATATATGGTGTAAGAAATAGATGCTATATATGGATAGTATGGTATTTATAGAGAAGCAAACAAGGTAAGTCAAATGCCAAACAAGAGCAAAATTGTTTCACATGGCAATTTAGAGGAATATGTTTAATTTCTAAGAACAAGACAAAGGCGATGTAATTTGAATTTGTGATGCAAGATGTACATTTCCTTTACGTATTCACCATCTTGTAAAGATATACACTCCTTAAAATCTTAGGTGGATATTGCTTTTTTATACGTTTAGACATTAGATCAGAAAAGACGTACCTAGCTCCTTGCACAGTTAAAGAAATCATCAACATACTTCAACAAAGATTCATGGTAAGATTATATATATTACCTATTATATTGTTGACATAAAATGGGATCAACCTCATAATTTTTATGATGGATGGAAATCTTATAAGCAGAAAATTATGGAAGAGTCTTTTTATTTTATGTGTATATGTGAAATGATTTATAAAAACATTTTAGATTATATTATAAGTTTATGTTTAAGCTAAAGGCTTTTGCTTGTAAAAAAAAAAAAAAAAGTTAAAGGCTTTTAATTTGGTTTAATATTGATCGATTACCGTTGAAAGCTTTTAAGTTGATTATAAATTGTGTAAGATAAACTTTTAATTTGATTTAATAGCTTTTAAATCAATAGTCTTTATGTGTTTTAAAAGTCGTTTTGATACTTTGGCTTCAAATGTTTTGAATGTTGAGTATATTTGAGAGTTTAATTGGTTTAATGACTCTAAAAACCATTTTCAAAGCAATATAAATATGAGAAACGAAGTAGCAACACAGCTAGGTGTGGAAAACACGTGAAACAAGTTGAAAAAGATAAACGTATTTTCGGCTTTGTAAATTTTCCAAGCAATTTTGAGCTATGGGTGGGTGTTAATTAGTTTGTGGAACTTTCTTTTGTGATGAGAGGTTTATGACTGATGTTGGAAGGTTGTTTTATCCTGGGGACGAAGGAGTTGTTATTAACTATTGCACACTAAAGACAAGAGAGCAACTACCTTTATAAATGATAACTTTTATCTAATTAATTTAATTAATTCAATTTTAATTAAAAAATATAATTTGTATAATACTGACAACTTATTAAAAAAGGTAAATTATATTTTATAATTAATTTTAAAATAAATAATTTATATCATAATTAATTTGATTACTTTAAAAAAGTAACTTATATCTAAATTAATTTTAAAATTTTATAAAAATAATTAACACAACGGAAATACATTTTTATTATGTAAGAGAAGGTGTAAAAAAAAATATACAATAAAAATATGATTTTTTTATAAAATTATAATCAACTTTTTATTTTTTCTTTACAAAACTTGAAATTGAGACTACAAAGTAGAATAATATCAAATTTATTTATTTATATGCTCGTTAGGAATGCCAGCTTTTTAATATCTTTTTATTTATGACTTATATTTTCAAAATTTTAATTCGAAATTACAATGACATTTTTTTATAATCACTTAATTAGTAATTAAATGTTGAGATATTTCTACAAATTAAAGAGAATGTTTATTTCTCGAAATCTTTTTTATTCTCGAAAACATTATTCTAAAGAATATAACATAGGAATATCATTCTTGTATAGATTAAAATAAATATGTTTGGTTACATTTTTAATATTCTTGAAAATATATTTTAAAATTAAAAATAATTTAAATAAAATACATAAAAAGAAATTAAAAGTATTTTAGGAAATAATTTCTCTTATTCCCTTGACAATATTTTATTCTCATCCCTCCTCATGGGAATAAAAATGAAGAAAAATATGATAAATTGAAAGTTATTGTATTCCTGAAAATCAAAATACCCAAAATAATTTTTCAATACATATGATAAACATAAACATGTGTATTGTAATATTTCCATATTACATTCTCGTGAATAAACTATTAATCGTTGAAACAAAGGCACTCAAAGTCATTTTGGACTGCCATGAGAATAATTACTTTAACAATAATTGGGCAATAAAGGTTTGTAAACAAAATAAAAAGAAAGTATTCTTCACTTGTAGTCAAGCCTTTTAATTTATTAATTAGGTTCCATCATTTGTTCATTCATGGAGATGTTATACGCTAATTAAGATTCCTTACCCCTCTGATAGAAAAGCATAGGTCAACGCATAATAATAGACATTAACTAATATTATTAAATTCGTGAATGAATAACTAAAAAAAGACAATCTAAAGTTCACTATTAGAGAGATTAAGATTAATTATCTTCTTATTCATATATTATATTAAGTAGGACAACCACAAGCTGATGATGATAGATCCAAACAAATGGACAACTTAGATTATTGAAATTAAAAATTGACAATTGATCTATAAGTCTGATCAATAATCCACCCAGCAGGGATCACATTGTTAGCCACAATGGTCTTGCCAGATTTGAGAGTGGTTAGCTTGATGGAGAATGGTGCCACAAGTGGTGAACCTTTGTCAAGTTTCCAAACTGCACCCCATGATCGCTGCATGGAGTACCATTGGGCTGAAGCATGTGCTTCCTTGAGTTCAACTTTGTCTAGGTCACCATCACCACTCTCATATTCAATCAAGATTGCAAAATATTCCTTGTTGGAACCAGGATCCACGCGAAAAGATATTGATACACCGGGATAGTTGCATTCGACTCTGCAAAAGTAAACTCATGTTATCTGATTGTTAGTTACAGTTTTGTAATTAAAATTATTATTAATTTGTATGTGAAAATAAATAGAAAGTCAAGGAGGTAAAAATATATGTATTGAAAAAATAATAAAGTTTTGGGGATTTTGTCCCATTAGAAATATATAATTAATTTTTTTGTGATCACGTTGGATTAGTCAATTAGGAGCTAAAACCCACCGACACGACACAAGAATGGAATGATAAAAATATAGACATGAAATTACTATAATTTTTTTTAAAAAAAATCAAATATGTTTTTGGTCTATGATTTTTTGTTTTTAAAAATTACTACAAAATTACATATTTCTAATCCTTTACCGCATCGTTTTTGTTAATATAAGCTAAGATTGAAAATTAAATGATGAATTTTTTAAGGAGACTAAATTTAAAACTGATTTTTTAAGAATTAAAAACATACTTAGAGTACTATTTTAGAAACATGAAACTAAAACATCAGTTTTGCAATATATAAAATATAAAATTAACACAAAATATAAATTTTAACTTGTACGAAAAATATTTACAGAATACATATGAACCGTATTAAATTCAGTAAAATGCTAAAATTTGTCAAAATTGTATATAATTGTGATATTTTCATTTAAATTAGCATAAAAGTAAAACAAAAGGTAAAATATATAATATATATATATATATATATATATATGTGTGTATATATATATATATATATATATATATATATACAAGTTTTAGAGTGTACTCCTCATAAAAAGTATTGTTAGTGCGTAATCACTTGATTAAAATTTAAGAACCCACCTTCTAAATTGAATATCTATTTTGCCAGCATTTCGTAACTTCTCGTCTTGGCCTGAAATTGCCATCGCACCAAAAGCAGTGCCACTCAAATCAAAATGATATTGAGCATCTGAGCCACACCCAGGACAGCTATCAGTGATGACAACCCTTACAGAATTGCCTGAGCATGCATAATTCCCAGTGCACTTTATCTGAAATTATAACAAATTGGAATGCAAATTAAACTTGAATTAATTAATTAATATATATCTTCATTTTTATTTTGCACTTGAATGCATGGAGTAGCTAGCTAGACACTTATTGAGCAACACATTTCTTTTAATTGACACGCAGTTTATTATTATTTAAAATTTATTTAAAACTATATATAAAACTACTAGTCAGACTTATTAAATAAGAAATAATAAGACTTGTAACATATAATTTGTGATTTTTAATAAATTTTAGTAAATAATAAAAAATGTTTATGTGTTAACTAAAAAATTAATTATTACATGATACAATACAAACATTATGCTGACACATAACTAAGTTTTATTAACTTTAAAATAAATTGAAAAACTCATTTACCGGTCACATACAGATCGATTAACAAAGACCATAAACATATATGTAATAATTTTTAAGTTAGAAAGTACGTTGTTAGCATTTTTTTATTAATATACTAAGAATTCAGAAAATCATTAGAACCTCATAACAAGAACCACAGCCTTCGCCTGATTCAAACAAAAGAGGGCTTCCCGCCGTTATCAATGATGAGAAAGGAGGATCCCCAACAGCACTTCCATAACCACAAGCACCACCTACATATAAAATTAACAAATATAATTATTGAAACCTTTACATCACTAATTCAAGCATTACTTTATATAGTTTGTACCAAGTTTTCTAATTATAATACCTTCACTACCGTCCCCTTGGGCTGGTCCATACCAAGTGGCCACAGCAGGAGACCAATCTGAACCATATAAGGAGTATGAAGCATAGGAAGAATTCACAAACTTTTTAGGGTTGAAACAAGAGGAGGGTACCACTAGGAGTATTGAAAGTGAAGCTACAAGAGTGAGTAGAAAAGAAAGTGCACGTTGAAGTGTAGTAGCCATAATATCACAACCTCTAGGATTTTGTAATTAGTTCCCTATAGGTAGTTGATAGTTAATTGATATCTATGGTGTAAGAAATATGGCATGGATGGTATGGTATTTATAGAGGAACAAACGTGGGAAGTGCATAATTTTTTAACCGCCAATTAAGTGAAAATATTGCACATGACAATTTAGAAGACGTATGGTATTAATAAAAATATTCCACATGACAATTGAGTCTAACTTTTTTTTTTACCAAGAACAAGACAAATGTGATGTTTTAATTTGATATATCCTTCACGTATTGTAAAGATATCCCCTTTTATATCTTATTGTGGATTGCTTTAATTACTTTTGTGTTTACATTATAAGAAGACTCACCTCCAAGCATATTGTTAAAGAAAATTCCCAACCTCGACGAAGAATTAATATTCATGGTAGGGTTATAATTTCTCGTTGTTTATGGTTTAGGGTTATGATTAATTTCTTAAAAAAAAAAAAAGAGTAGATTATGTACTTACACTCTCATGTAATAACAAACCCTCATGGTAAACAGTTTTGGTCTTTTTGTAATGGACATATTTATATAATGTTTTATATAAATTTTAATTTGATTTTCTTGATTTTTTTGACATAATTTATTTTTCTTGATAAAATTATATTTTTTAGTATTTATAATTTTAGTATTAAATTAATATTAAACACTTGTAGTTTTTTATTTATAAAATATCCAAAAATATTACAAAAATTACATAAACTTATTATATATCAATATCAATATTATATATAAATAAAAAGGTAAAATGGAAAAAACCCTATCATATCATATGAAAAAAAGAGAGATAAAAATAATAAAATTTAATTAAGTAATTAAAAAAATCTAACAAATATTCAAAGATAAAAAGTGAATAAATATAAATAAAAAAATTAGAAGTTTGTATTTTTTAAAAATATTACTTTAAATTTAAAAAATACTACTAAAAACTAACTAGAATGTTTTTTTAAACGCACTTACTCTAAATTGCTTTGATTTTCTTATTGTCCAAAAAGAAAACCTTCCGTGTTTAAGTAAACCAAGTTTTGATACTTGAGTTATATGGATTAAATTATCAGGTAAATCTTACAATAATACAGCTTTAATGCATGTTACCGAACAATAATATCAGGTAAATCTTCAGAAAATTTGACTTTTGTAAATACGATTTTGACATTGACATGTATTTAAGGAAATTAAATTTTTTAACATACGCTTTTAAAATAAAAACTAATGACGTAAGGGGAAACCATAATAAACTAACGTTGCATGTTACCGAACAAAAAAAAAAAAAAAAAAAAGAACTAATGTTGCAATCAGAATATTTGTTGTTTTCTATCCAATTGCAGCTAACTTAAACTGCGGTAACATGGGAGATTCGGGAAGTCAGGAAGGTTTTTAAGATATCAAGGTAAAGAAAAATAATTTTTAGATTGGGCAACGATGTAACTGGTTAACACTATGTGATTATTCAATTTATATTTGATTATGAACGTACATTATAAAAATAAAAATTAAGTGAAGACTTATCATGATTAATTCTTTTTAATGCATTAATTATTTCTTTCTATGCTAAATCACTAATATACATTTAACTTTTAACAATATTTTTTTCCTAACACTCAATAAAAATGTTTTAAAAACTTTTGACAATATTTAAAAAATATTATTAATATGTTTTAATGATATTTTTCAAATGTTTTTTTAAAAAATTAGTAACATTTTTAACTGAGTGTTAGGGGAAAAATATTACTACAGATTATGTGTTATAGTGAATATAGTATCGAATTCATTCAACAAAGAATTTGGTTCTTCATTAGTGGAGATTCTTTGAATTTATATATAACTTCTCATTTAAATTTTCTCCAATGAATTTTACCAATATTATAAATTTATGTCTTTAATTTTTCTATTGCCTAGACTGTAGGCATCTTTTACTTGAGATAATATGTTCGATAGTGAAATTCACTGTTTTACCAGTCAATCATATGCGACGTATACGTGCATTATTTTCCTTTGTTTACGTATTAATTCAACTAAAACAAACTGTTAGTTTCCATAACTATTCTAATTAATGGATGAATTTAAATAGATTGAATGCATTAATAATATAAATATTATTTTTTTGCAGTAAAAAAATATTGGTTATTTTTGTAATAAATATTTTAAAAATTATATTGAAGATCATTTCTAGCTAGCTAGTTGACGTATGAAAATTTTTATACTAAAACTGTATCAAAATAAACTCTTCATTAATACTTAATTCCTGACAAATTATTTTAAAAAATAATGCTTTCCGAATAAGAATATAAACAAATTAGATTGATGGATACCCGAATCAACAACACGACAATTATTTTTAATTTGTTTTTAACTTGACACTAAACTAGTAAACTTTCCAGTATGCTAGAAAATATTAAGCATAAATATTATGTTACGTAGAGGTAAAATTCATTGGAAAATGTTAAAACTACGTCCTAGTTTTTAGGTGTACGGTGGAATGGAGAAAGAAAGATAAATTGACAGATATATCTATCAATTGATGCGATTAGAAATGAATATAATTAAAGAAAAATAGAACAAAAATAAGATTAAAAACAACTGAATGTATAATAAATAACTCAAATTCTAATAAATAATAATAACACTAACTCAAATGCATCAGCAAGCTGATGTGAGAAACTATAGGGAAATGAGGATATTTTTTTTTTTTGACAGGGAAAAACTTTTCCCGGAAAAGTGTGTCATAATCGTATATTTAAATAATTTTTAAAATATTTATATTTTAATTGCTCGCACGTTTCTTTGGGCGGCAATTATTATTTTATTGCAGCTACATTGATTTTGTTATTAATTTCACACGTAACTGGCTAAATGCTTACGACTTAACACTTTCAATTGTTGAACGTGTTACTTCAAAATTTCATGAATTACTCGTTGAATAAGAGTTCTATAAGTATTGATATCATAAAATAATTTTATATTATTCTTTTATGATTTTAAATTAATTTTGATAAAATTTAATAAATTTATTATATATAATAAATTGTGATTGAATACCTATAAAATTATTTTATACTGTATAGCTTTTTCTCTAGCTGTTTTTTATAAAACAAACATTCATGAGTCGAGTGGTCTGATACGGTTTTCAAGAGATTGCTTATTATAGTTGGCCTAGTGGTAAGAGGTTTCAGTAATATGTGAGTATTATCATATCCTAGTTGATCTAGTAGTAATTAAATTTATATTTTTTAATATCTAATATTTTAAGTAATATAAAATAATATAAGTTTATGAGAATCAAGAAATAAATAATTATAAATTCATATAAATGATTAAATTGTACATTTTATAAAATAAAATTAATAATAATTAGCAAAATAATTAATGTTTATGCGAAAACTTTAAATATGTAATTTTACTTATCTTAAAAATATTTTAAATATAAAAAATTATATATATATATATATCTATATATTAATTTAACCGGTTAATTTATATTCCTTTTGTATCAATTTAATCGATTCTTTACCAATTCGCACTAGTTGTAAAATAATTTGCTCTGTTGAGTTAATAGATTACTCACTAAACTGGTTCAGTTGGATTGATCAAATTGATCACCCAGTCGCTAGTCCAATATTTAAAACAATGATAAAACCCTTTCATGCATATTAATTGAGGTATTAGTGACTGTAGTTGTATAAAGAAATTCATATAAGAGGAGTGTTAATAATTAACTTACTTTTTAATAAAATTTATCAAAAATGAGAAGTAAAATTCATTAAAACAATATATAAATAAACCCATAATTTGTGTGATTTTTAATGAATTTTAACTATTAACTATAAAGAATGTATTAAAAAATATGTTATTGGCATTTCATCCCAATATTACAAATATACAACACTAAGTTATGTCATCTCATTTTCTTTATTTTTCTCTCTTCCTTATCACATTGTTACACCATTAATAACTTATGTTACTTCTCTCTTCCTCACTTTCTTCCTCTCCCTTAGAGGTGTTCATGAGTACAGATGACTCACAAACTCAAATTGATCCAAATCAATCCAAATAATTTGATTGGGATTTTTTTTGTTTGGATTAAATTTATTGAGTTTTGGATTGGATTAGATTTTAATATCTAGATTTGATAACCTAGTCCATTGATCCATTAATTTGTATTAAATTATATATATATATATATATATATATATAATATTTTAAAATTTTAGAAAATCAATCACTATTATTATCAAACTTAATAATTAAGAGTGAGATTATCTTTTTTTTTCTCAATTATCACGATTTCACTCAGTTACTCACAAAATTTGGATTTCAACTCTCAGTTTTTTATACTGCATCTCTCACTCAGTCGAAATTGGCAACCACACCTTGACCATGTTGGAACTCGAAAACACACTGGAATAGTGTGATAAAGGTTAATAAAAAATTTAACTTATAAAAAATATTGAATTTTAAATATGTTAACAAAAAAATTTAAATGTTTCAACATGTAATTCAGTCTAACCCAAATCGTTTACATACAGATTGATTTGGGTTGGATTTTTTTTTTCTTAGAAAACAACCCAAACTACCCCATTCAAAATTGATTGAATTGGATCACGAATTTGACCAAATTTAACCTAAACCGAGTCGTGTATACCCCTACTCTCCCCTATCTATCCCAAACACTCCAAATGGAAATGTTTTCTATTTCCCTTATATAAATTATTTACTTTTACATGATAAATAAAAATTTTCATCTGTCAGGGTCAAATAATTTCTTGTTGTACTCCTTTTTTTAAAATAGGGCCTCGAGACTTCTTGGTTCATCATGCTATTGCTCTTGGTTTACATACAACTACATTGATCTTAATAAAGGGTGCTTTGGATGCGCGTGGTTCTAAGTTTCAATTTTCACTTGCTTGTATTCTTAAATATAATTAATTTTTCAAAATTCTTGTATGTTAAAATTTATGTTTTCCCTATACATATTAATTGTTTATACTCTCAAATTGGTAAATCTATCTTTACGTATTAGATTAAAATATATTAATTATTTAATTCTGAGATCGAGTGACTCAATGTGTATATTTTTTTCTTTTGAAAAGAATGACATATTTATTCTGATTATTTTTAATAATATATAGTTTTGGGCTTTATAGTATCTCAAATTTATTTAATTAGGTCCTTATACTTTAAAGTTTGGTCATTCTCTATGTTTTTTTAGGGCTTATAAGTTTATGTTTTGTTCTTTAATTTATAGTTTTGTTCCCATTTTGGTTATGATCATATTCTTCCAGTGTATGGAACGTTGGTCCAAATTAATAGTCGTACTTAGCAGGAGTCGTGTTTAAAGAGAAAGAGGGAGGGAGGAAGATCAAAATTTAATTTTTTAAACTAAAAATTAATAATTAAATATTAATTAAAGTAGAGAAATTAAAGTTAAAATTCAAGTGAACTATAAGGACTATAAATATGCTTAAAAATATTATTATAAAATTCAATTGAGTAATTTTTACTCGTTTACTCCCATTTTGGGGTGAAGTTGGAGGAGGAGATAGATAGAAAAAAAAAAGTAGAAAGAGAAAATGATATAACATTTTTTATTATTATTTATAAGATTTAAATTAAAAATAATATTTTTTATTTTTTATTAGACTCAATTTATATTTTTCATTGTATGAATTATTTTTTATTCAAATATTTCAAATTAATTGTAAGGGTAAACAATTGATTAGAAAATAGAAAGAAAAAGAGAAGAAGAATAATAAAAAGAATAATTTTAGAAAAATACATAAAAATTTATTGTTATAAATTAAATTAATTATTTTTTTAGTCTTATTTAATTATGTAATTGAATTTATAATTAACTTGAAATAGAAAGAGTATATGTGATGTGATAAAAAAGAAGAAAAAAGGGAAAGAAAATGAGTTGTAAAAGAATGGATGGATGAACATCACTGCTCAATTCAATAGTGATAAATCAAATCTAAAAATAATAATGGAAATTCATTCTTTTGTATCACTCTCTTATATATATATATACTCAAATCAAAGAAACGTTTCTTCTCTAGGAAGTAAAATGATCATCGTGTTTCATGGCAGAAACAGAAACCTGAGAAAAGGGGGATAAAGCACATGGGGTGTTGGGGACTCGTTATAATATTCTAATTAGAATGACTGCATGAAAACGACGTCGTCGTTTTAAAAGGAATCTGAATCATGCTAATTAACCGCAAAATCTGGTGAAAGTGAAATGAAATGTAAAACTGTTCGTTAATGTAGCCGTGAATGGAGCTTGTTGTAGCCGTCAAACCGACTTGTCTCCATGTTCATCCAACGGTCCACAATTAAAAGAAACTAATGCTCACGTATATGCCTATATCATATTGTACGGACTCACCAAATATTTAGCTTATTCACCACGATCTTTTTTCTAGTTAATTTTATTAGGTTACTTCTTGTTTTTAAGAGGCTAAAGTATTTTCAATGGGGAGTGTTTCTTGCATTTTTTAGGCTAAAGAATTGTTTCTTTTAAGAAACTCTCCATTCCATTGGAGACAATTTACATGGCACAGTAGCTGTTTCTTCTTAACTTTGGATTTCTAATATAAGAAATTATTTCTTAGAATAGTTTATTATTTTTCAATACATAAACCAACTGAAATCAAAAGTTAAAAAACAGAATAGAAATTGTTATGGATAAAATATATTATCCTATCTTACTAATTCAAATATTAAAACTTCCATTAATCTATTATCATAACCACCGTAAGATAATCACCAAGAGATAGAAGATATGGTTGTTATCTTCCAGTTACCAATATCTCCGCATATCAAGGAAGAAGATGTTGTGCTCAACCGTCTGTTATCAAAGTCCAGGTAAAATCCTATAAATACAGCACAAACCATGGTGAAAGGTACACATACAATTCTGACTCTCTCTTTCCATTCACACGGCACACACTGCACACCAATTGCTTCATGTGTATCGCTGCTGTGATCTTCTTCTTCCTTAAGTTGCTTCAGTTCATAAGCTTCTTAAGAGAGAGAGAGACCGATCCTAAAGAAAATATCCAACACCACTTGTTGGACATTTCTGTTCTCTCCGAGCAGAACAGTGGCGGCGTCTGTAAGGAACATAAATTTCGAATCCCACCATCTCTCAATGGCTAATACCAGAAGACACCAGAACGCCAGACGTGAAGAGCCACCTAGGAATCCGAATCCAGAGAATGTGGTGGCAGAAGATGCATTGTCCCACACGGCTTCATCTCGTGCGGGACCTGCAACACATGCGCCGGCCGCGCAAGAAAACCCTGAAGCTTCTCAGCGTTTCATTCAGAATGCTCTCCAATCCTTGTTGGCTCGAATGGAGAATCTGGAGAAGCGCTATGAACTCCAATGCCAGGAAGACATCCAGCGGCTGATTGCCCAGTTGGAGGAACGCGATAACAGAAGGCGAGAAGAGGAACGTCGGCAAAATGCCGACCACATAGAAGACCACGCAGAGACCGACCAGCATCATGCAGCAACCAGGAGGCAGAGACCAGCGACGTCGGCCCGCACGGCTGGAACCGACCAGAGAGACCTCGTTGACCATTCCGAGCAGGGAAGAGCGTCTCGTTCACAACACGAGGCACTTCGTTTGTCCTCGGCCATGACACCAGAATACGTCACGGAGGAGAGGCCGACGGGAGAGGTCACCCGTCACCCCGGCCAAGGCGATGGCACGTATCGAAGGAAGTATCGTTGGGGTCATCAAAATAACAGTCCATTCGTCGACCGCATAGTGGACGCTCAGTTTCTGGAGGATTTCGACGGCTCCTTCTTGTCCAAATATGACGGGAGCCAAGATCCACAGGTACATATCGACGAATTCGATATGCAGATGTGTGTTCGTGGAATTGACGAACCCATCATATCCCGGATCTTCACTACCACCTTAACCGAAGCCGCGCAGACCTGGTTCCATTCATTGCCGCCGCGGACCATTCGCAATTTCGAGGATTTTGGCCAGAAGTTTTTGCTAAATTTCTCGACAAGCAAGAAACAACCAAAATCCGAGTTTGCCCTGGGAAAAATACGTCAGCAGACCGACGAGACTTTACAGAGCTACTTGGACCGATTTAAGGAAGACGCACTGCAAGTCCAAGGATTAGAAGAGAAAGTCCACGTTCACCTCCTGTCGGCCGGGCTTAACGGGTCTTCCCGACTTGCTAAGTCGATTTATAAGGACCCTGTGAAATCCCTAAACGAATTCGGGAACCGATCCAAAAAGTATTTGGAGTTGGAGCAGATGGAGATCGCCAACTCGGCTCCGAGGGAAAATAAAAAACCTCCTCACCACGGAACTGACGTCAGGAAAATTTCCAGGTCGGACAGTCCAGCCGACATCCGTTTAACACCCCGGCAGGATGACCTCTACAAGGCATCCCCGACCCTCGTTCCAGGCCCGGGAGATATGAGCTGAAGTTCGACAGATATGCTCCACTGAGTGCTACGCGTGGTCAAATCTGGAAGGAAGTGGCTTTCACCGAGATGAGGAAGGTCGACCGACCTCCTCCCATAGTGCGGAGAGAAGGAATGAATTACTCTCGGTATTGTGATTTTCACAATGGACCGGGACATGCGACCGACCAATGCTGGGAGCTCCGAGATGCAATAGAGAGGTTCGTACGTGAAGGCAAGTTGCGCCAATATGTAATTCGAACCCACGGGCACCAAGCCAAGCAAAAAGCCCAGCAGGAGAATAAACCACGAGATAACAAGAAAAGCAAGAAGGACGAGGAGTTCCCAGAACCCGAGTTCGAATGCAACGTCATCACAGGAGGAATGGGAGGAGGAGGTGACATGGCCAATCAGCGGAAGAAATACCTCAAGGAGGTAATGTCAGTAAGGGATAGGTCGAAGTTTAAGAAAAACGATGGCGGGAATAGCAAGAAAGACGCACCCCCACTGATTTATTTTACCGAGAAAGACTTGAAGGGAGTGGTACCCGGACATGAAGACGGTCTCGTCATAACCGGAACCATAGCCAATTTCTGGGTCAAAAGGATATTTGTCGACAACGGTAGTTCGGCCGACATTATTAATTGGAGCGCCTTCAAAAAGATGAATTTGAAGGAGGAAGACTGAGGCCATGCCAAACCATGCTGTACGGTTTCAACGGAGAAGGCACCGGCTTAAAGGGGGCCATCGATCTCCAACTAACACTGGGAACGAAAGAGGGCTTCAAGTCGGAAAGGGTGACGTTCACCGTCGGTGAATTTTCGTCCCCATATAACATCATCTTGGGCAGACCCACACTCCACAAGTGGGACATCCTGATGTCCACCAAGCATCAGAAGATGAAGATGATAGGGCACCTCAGCAAAGTCATTACGATTTGCGAAGATCAAAGAGAATCCCGGCAGTGTTACTACAACACGATCAGGGAAACGGAGGGTGGCCCATCATCCCCACCTCGAATTCGGCAAGGAGAGCAGAGAGGATCCAAGGTCGAGACACATCCATCTCGAAAGCCGGTCAATCTAGTAGAGCTGGATCTACGAGATGTCGAGGAATGGAGACCAGAGCCGGTGGACGAGCTTGAAGATGTTCAGATCGGCGGTTCCTCGGAACAAATTACGAAGGTGGGCAAGCAATGTGACCAAGAAACCAAGGGTAGGTTGATTCAATGTCTGAGGGAAAATCAGGATGTCTTTGCTTGGAAGGCATCCGAGATACCTGGGATTAAGCCCACCTTCTGTTGCCACAAATTGGCAATGTATCCTGGTTCTAAGCCAATAGAACAGAAGAACAGAAAGCTCGGCCCGGATAGGAAAAAAGCTCTGACAAAGCATATTGGAGAACTGCTGGAGGCCGGATTTATAAGAGAGATACAGTACACGACATGGCTTTCCAACGTGGTCATGGTGAAGAAATCCAACGGGAAGTGGCGGTACACAAATCTGAATAAAGTTTGTCCCAAGGATTCGTATCCAATGCCGAGTATCGATCAGCTTGTAGATAGCTCGGCCGGCTTTCAGTTGCTATCGTTTATGGATGCTTATTCTGGGTATAACCAGATCCCCATGCATCCAGACGACAGAGAGAAGACAGCATTCCGAGGTATTGATGCCAATTACTGTTATGCCGGGGCGACCTACCAGCGGATGATGAATAAGGTCTTCTCGGATCAAATCGGGCGCAATATTGAAGTATACATCGACGATATGATCACGAAGACATCGGTGTTCGGGGACCACATCCAGGATTTGGAAGAAACCTTTCAAAAACTGAGGCAGCACAGCATACGGCTGAACCCACTAAAGTGTGCGTTTGGGGTAAGAGCCGGGAAATTCCTGGGTTTCATGCTGATCCACAGGGGAATAGAGGCAAACCCGGATAAATGCAAGGCCGTCCTGGATATGCAATTTCCGAGCAACAAGAAGGAGGTCCAACAATTGATGGGGAGGATGGCGGCCTTAACCTGGTTTCTTCCGAGGTCCGCGGAGAAGGCTCTTCCTTTCTTCAAGCTATTGAAGAAAGAAACAAGTATAGGCTGGAACTCGGCATGTGAGGAGGCATTTCAGCAGATCAAGACGTGCTTAGCTTCACCTCTAGTGTTGTCAAAGCCCGAGCCGGGAGAAAAGCTCGTCTTGTACCTCTCGGTCGGTGAAGAAGCCATTAGCGCCGTACTGGTCAGAGAAGTGGGTAAGTCACAGTTGCCGGTATATTTTGTAAGCCGAGCTCTCAAGAACTCGGAACTAAGATACCAGAAGCTCGAGAAGATGGCTTTTGCTCTGCTCACCACAGCAAAGAGGCTCCGCCCAAACTTTCAGAGCCACACCGTCGATGTACAAACAAATCAGCCCATCCGACAGGTGTTGCACAAACCCGATTTAGCAGGGAGAATGATGAACTGGGCCATTCAGCTATTCGAGTTCGACATTCAGTATGAGGCCCGACATGCCATTAAGTCACAAGCTTTGGCCGACTTCATAGTAGAACTGACCCCAACATCAGCTATTCAACAGAAGGATAAGGTGTGGAAAGTTTACGTTGACGATTCGTCTAATGCGAAGGGAAGTGGAGCCGGGATCATCGTCGAAAACCTCGATGGTGTATCTCTGGAACAATCATTGCAGCTTAATTTTTCGACTTCCAATAATCAAGCGGAATATGAAGCTTTGATCGTCGGGCTAAAGCAAGTCAAGGAGCAGGGAGCGTCGAGAGTCAACGTCTTCACTGACTATCAGCTGGTTTCCACGCAGATCGAGGGGAGATATCAAACCAAAGGCCCTTTACTAGCCAAGTATCTGGTTAAAGTAAAGGAGATGATGGCGGACTTTGATGAAGTAGTGGTCGCGCACATTCCAAGAGAGGAGAACGCCCGAGCCGACATACTATCAAAGTTGTCTAGTACGAAAGGAGCGGGGTACCACAAGACGGTTATACAACAGGAGCTTGCCCAGCCGGCGTGCGTCATGGTCATACTGGTCGCTGAGGACTGGAGGAGGCCTATAATCAATTATTTGGAGCAAGGAGTCGTCCCAGAGGAGGGACTAGAGGCGAAAAAATTGACCCGAGAGGCTGCGATGTATGTAATCCTTGACGGTGAACTATACCGCCGAGGTCTACATACTCCGCTATTGTTATGTTTAAGCTCAGACCAAGCTGAGTATGTGCTCTCGGAAATACATGAAGGGATCAACAGACAACACATGGGGGCAAAAGCTTTGGCACTAAAGGCTCTTCGCGCAGGATATTTTTGGCCGACCATGAAGGCGGACGCAATAGAACATGTCAAGAAGTGTGATAGTTGCCAAAAGCATGCGAAAATAGTATGGGTCCCCCCGTCTGAGCTCAGCTTGATCACTGCTCTGTGGCCATTCTACAAATGGGGCATGGATCTCCTGGGGCCGTTTAAGGCTACGGAAGGTCAAATGAGATGGCTAATAGTAGCCGTTGACTACTTTACCAAGTGGATTGAGGCCGAGCCGTTATCTGCCATCACCTCGGCCCGAGTTCAAAAGTTCTTGGAATGGAGCATAATAGCAAGGTTTGGAATCCCGGCAGAAATTGTTATCGATAACGGGACACAATTTGCCGACGGTACGTTCAAAGCAATGATGACCGGCTTCCATATCAAGCACCACTTCGCCTCAGTAAAGCACCCGCAATCTAACGGTCAAGCAGAGGCAGCGAATAAAGTCATCCTTGATGGGCTAAAGAAAAGAATGCGTGAAGCCGGCCCGAACTGGGTTGAGCAACTTTATTATGTGCTTTGGACTTACAGAACTACGGCCCAAACGGCCACCAGAGAAACCCCATTCAGGATGACTTATGGCTGCGAAGCCATGATTCCTGTAGAGATCGGTCAATCATCTTGGAGGAGGCAGCATATATCTCAGGAGAACGACAATGACGCTGCACTTGCTGCCGAGCTGGAGTTAATAGAAGAAGTCCGCACGGCTGCGCATCACCGAGATCTACATCAAAAGGGCAAATTGGCCCAAAGATTCAATAAAAGAGTGAGACCGAGGTCTTTCGAAAAAGACGACATCGTGTTACGCGGAGCAGACATCGGAAATAAGAATGCCCGAGATGGAAAGCTAGCAGCAAACTGGGAAGGACCGTACCGGGTTGTCCAAAATCTTGGGCAAGGAGCATACTCATTGGAAACATTGGACGACAAGCAAGTCAAATGGACTTGGAACGTGGACAAGTTGAAGAAGTACTATAGCTGACAATGTGCAACCGAGAAAGTCCATGTGTTTTCCTTTAGTTGGCTTTCAGTCAGTCATTGGGATCATGGAACTCCACCATGTGTTTCCCTTTAGTTGGCTTTAAGTCCGTCATCGGAATCATGGACACCATGTGTTTCCCTTTAATTGGTTGCCAAGCCTGTCATAGGGATCAGCTAAGTAACTGGGATTTCCCTTAGTCGGAATCACCAGAAATTTTTTCATGTGTTTCTCATTAGTCGATTATGTGAACCGGGAACATAAAACCCACGCAAGTCTGTCATTGAGATCATGAATTTATGTAAATCTTCAAATATTATTAATAAAATCCTTAATGCAAGGAACATTTTTGTGCACAAACTTTGAGCGCTTAGTCGTTGTTTTATATTAACTCGGTCCTGATCAGGCCGACGTAACTATTTAACCACGGTGAATCATCGGATTTTCCGAAAGAATTATATCTACGGGTTAACGTTACGAATATATTAACAGTTGCTAAGATGGGAACATAATCCCATAATTATATTTAACGCCGACCAAAGATTTGGGTTCAAAAATATATATTTGGCCATAGAAGCCGAAGTGAAGTATTTAAAATCCCGACCGACGAGTCAGGGAAAAAAGGTACTTGGCCGTTGGAGCCATTATACGGAAGACATAAAAACAGCCAAATCATGCTTGGCCATAGAAGCCGAAGTGAAGTATTTAAAATCCCGACCGACGAGTCCGAGAAAAAAGTACTTGGCCGTTGGAGCCATTATATGGAAGACATAAAAACAGGCAAATCATAACTGATAAAAGCCGACGAGAATTACTTAGTAAAATTGTGCAACATATTTGTTAAGAAAAGAAAGTAAATACAAACAAAATCGGCATTCCGGCCCTTCAGTTCCCGCCGCCACTCTGACCTGGATTCTCTTCGGGAATGTCTGTCGAGCTCGGTTCTTCCTCTTCACTGTCGGAAATAGCCAACAATTGACCATTCCCAATGTAAGATTTGAAGTGCATGCCCTCGGTATTCAGCTGGATGTCGGGGTTGAGGAAGTGGATCTGATCCAGTGCATTGTTAAAGGAAGCTTCGGTGGATCGAGCAAGCTATGACTGAACAAACATAAGCTCCTAGAAGGTGTCATCAGCTTGCTTGATTTTCCTTTCATTAACTTCCATCAAATGCTTACACCGATCAAGAGCTTCGGCGGTTCGATCCCGGTGGACGGCCACACTCTCTTCCAACTTGGCCACAGCAGCCTGGGAAGATTTAGCCTCTGCCCGAGAAGTCTCCAGCTGGGCCCGGATAGCCTCGAGGTCGGCAGTCACCTTGGCCACCGATTCTTAAGCCTCTTTGGCCTCCGCCCAAGATATTTCCACTTCTTTGATTGAAGCAGCAGCAGTTTCCCGAGCAAGGTCTAGCTCCTGTTGAAGCCGCCGAGTCTCACTCTCAGAAGCTTCGAGCTCGGCAGCCACCTTGCAAGCCTTTTTGTTTAAAGATGCGAAGCTTCTAAGCAAGGTGGCGGTCTTCAAGCATGACAGCTCCATTGAGCTCAGCTCATCCAACTCTGGAGCGGAAAAGGACACCAGGTCGGAATACCTCTTGGGTGCTCGAGCCACTTCTAAAAATTCCCAAGTCACCCCATGATTCCAAAGAGACCGGGGAGATAGCTGAATGCGCTCCTCGGAAGGCTCGAGCACCGAGGAAGGAGCTTCAGTCGGGGCCAGGGCATCAGGAGCAGTGTTGTCTGCGGCTCATCAGGAATGATGATGGGCGCCTCGGCTACAGTAGAAGGAAGCAGAGGAATTGGAGCCTCCACAGCGGGCTCGGCAGGAATTAGGGTCGGGTCAGCACCAGTGGTAGTGGTCCTGCTGGTCCCCCCGGTCAGCTTTCGCTTTTTCCGGGATTTGAGACCCAATAGGTGAGCAGGTGATAACACGTTGTCGAGACGCATCAAAAACAATTTTACTAAGCTAATTCTGTAGCACAGAGCTAACCTAGGTCGACTCAGAGACACGATCAATATGGTTCTAGCTTCAATTCATTGGTAATAATAAGGGGAAATTTTGTCGAACAGTTGGTATGCGTAATGTAAAGCATGCAAAAACACAAACTAAATTAAAGAACAATGCAGAAATTAACAAGATTATCAAGGAGTAAAGTAAAACACATTAGGAAGCATCAATCCAATTCACTAACCCAAGCTATTTGAATCATCATCATTCCCATAAATTGATTCTATCATGAACATTCATTCAATCTCAATAGAAGCAGTTCAACCGATCCTACTCCTAAATTAATTGAAACCACAACCCTAACTGAACTATCATTCGATTAATCTTGTGATTAACATTTGAAATTAGGACATGAATCCATAATCCTAACTCACTTTCAATCCCAAATGCATTCATAATCATGAAAACATAATAAAAATTGAAGAAGAAGGTGAATATTCAAGTAGAATTCGAAATACCGAACCGGAACTCCAATTCTTCTCTTGCTTGAGTTAGATCCTTGGATTGATTAATGATT
>PYAF01004167.1:87920-103480 GCA_007407185.1 Glycine tomentella | reverse complement strand
AGAAGAATAGCAAAATGGAAATGAAGAAGATGAAGAACAATGAAGAACAAATGAGAGAAAATGAAGAACAAGCTTTTGATTCTAAAAAAACTAAAGAAAGATATAAAACTTGTTTATTGAATTGTAAAGTGTATTCTCCAAGTTTCACTAAAGTCACTAATATATTAGTGACTAAGTTCTGAAAATAGAATGGGCCATAAACAAACCCAACAATCCAATTATTTACTATTTACAACCATGAAAATCAAATTCGCAGCCCAAAATTACAAGTGCAGAGGTGCTAACTTCGAAGCTCAAAATGACCCTCAAAATGATAGAATTGGCCTTGGTCTATTTCTAGCAAACTTGTAGATATTTTTGTTATCTTTCCAGGGACTCCTAGAACGCTCCATTTGGAGGTCGGTAGCATTCTATAGGCCCTGCACAAGTCAGATACATTAAGTGATCAAAAATCCGAAAATATGCTACAATTAGCAATTAAGCCCACTTACTTGCCTAGGTCAAAAACTGAATTAGAATGGAAAAATAAAAGTCCAAAAAGAGGTCAAACAAGCTAAGAATGATAGACAAAAATTTAACTAAAATCACTCTATCAGCAGGTCTTGGCACCGGGCGGGAGTCCATTTCGACCGCTGCACAAACATCAAAAGATTAGCAATAAAAGAAGTCAAGTATTCAGTTTTATCTATGAAAGAAATCTAAACTAACCACACTGAATATAAGAAGCTATGGGGTCCAAGCATCCCGACTCTTTGTACGACATTATTCGAGCTGCAGAAGTGGCATCAGATTTCGACAACCGAGTCTCGTCGGTTCGGTAAAAGGCGGAAGGAAGGTCGTGATGAGCGGAAGACCAATACAATGGAAACTTCCAAGATTCTGAGGAAGAATCAGTTGAGTTAAAGAAAAAAGGACGTTGACCGGGCTCGGCAACGACCTTGAAGAATTTATCCTTAAAGCCCTTGAAGGATTTGGCGTATAAGGAAAAGAGCCGACGGTCGGAGTGACGATCAGCACGACCTTGGAAAGAAGTCCATCCTTTCCGGTCGGCAGGTTCCCTACCAGATCGGTGGTTTGAACCATGAAAAAATAAAAGAATAAAGGACAAGTGCAAGAAACCTCTAGCCTGCGGCAAAGGATCTCGAAGGCTTGCATAAAGGCCCAGCTGTTCGGATGAATTTGGGAAGGGGCAACTTGCAAATGATCCAACACCTGCATTTGAAAATCGATAAAGGGAAGACGGACTCCCAACCGAGTAATGACATCTTTATAAAATAAAAAGAAGTTGGGATCGTTCCCTTCTCGGGAGGAGCAGATGGGCTCACCCGAGCGGGAAAGGTAGATGTGAAAGCCCTCTTGGACCCCGAGGGGGATCAAAGCAAGGTCCTCAAAATCTAATACCGAGGTGTGTTGTAACACCTCATGGGTGACCCAGGGGAACCTACCTGTTAAAGCAGGGGAAGGAGTTTCAGATCGAGACTCGATTGCGGATTCCTCGGCAGTTCTGGCCCGAGACGAGTCCATAATTACCTACGGCAATAAAAAAGAAAATTATTAGTAAAGTACCTGGAAGGAGAACCGTCAAGGGGCGGGGATGAGAAGAGGTCGGAGTCGGTAGGGTAGACTCTTCAACAGAAGTCGGCACCCCAATACTAAAATCTGACCGGGGTGGTGATGTGTTGGTTTCCTTGGGAGGAGGTTTAGGAACCCAGATGGGGTTATGACGACATCGGTCCAGCAGTTCCTTGGCCTGTCTATTAAGATCCATATTGGCTAAGTACATGAATTCCTCAATTCATTTTAAACAGTGTTCGTATTGAATTTCGAAATTCGGCTCGGGTACAGGGTAGGTTTCGGAATCAGTTGAAGGGGCATTACTCGAAGGAGCGGGAGCCCTGGGAGGTGCCCTAGACTCGGAGGCAAGTATTGCTGACCTCTGACGTGACAATGACCCCAACATAGAGGACCCTAACCTGGAAGGATTGGGAGGTTTTGGACCTAATCTGGAAGGATTAGGAGGTTTTGGAATAGGGGCTTTGGAACTGCCTGGGCCAGAAGGAACTCGAAACAGGGACTTTCTTTTTTCTTCTTCAGAAAGGGGCAAACCATAAAGCCAGAATGTAGCACGAGGGGAAACCGTTTTGTGGATTTCTTCTTCTTGTTCAGGAGTGTATTTCATGATGAATGGGAAAAAGAAAGCACAAGAACTGGGAAATGTGGAAGTGAAAGAAATGTGCAAAAAAGGTCGACACTTAGGGTTCGTGCAGAATAAAACAAAATATAAGGAACTATAATAATAGTAAATGAAAGATGAAAGTAAATGAAAGATACGTGGAATAGAAGAAGATTGATGGAAGGAGGATCGACAGCGAGGAATGACTCCGAAAAGGCAGTGGAAGAAGCAAGAACGCAGAGGTCGCAAAAGATACAGAAGGGGCGCAAGGAAGATGAATGTGCAGAAGATGTGAAGGCCAAATCGAAATAAAGGTGTTTTAATGAAATGAAATGGAAGGGGCACACTAAACAAAAAGAGTAACCGCCAGAATTCAAAAGTTATGGATAATAACTGCTAGTTATGGAAGAACGTGGAAAGGGCAAAGATGTCATTTAGCATAGAAAGGAAATGATTGAAACGTGCAAAGAAAGGACAAAGGCTAACTGACAAGACACGTGGCGGCTGGGGAGTAGAAGACGTTCCATTCCTCTATGTTCATAGACGTTCCATTCCTCTATGTTCATAGCTGTTCAGGCTGCTTTGAAAAGACAAGAGATAGCTTGGCATTAACATCGATGAGGAATGACCGGTGAACATTGTCAGAAGGTGGATTATCTCGACAAGGGGCAGGTGTGAAGTATGTCTCGATTCGGATAATGATCACCTCGGCTCGGATCCTAATCACCTCGGTTCGGACGATTGTAACCTCGGCTCATACCTTGGACGCCTCGGTTGGGACGATAACCCTCTCGATTCGGACACCAATTAACCTTGCTCGAGTTCTTCCCAAAGAGCATGGTCGGCTTCATTACTGATACATCCCGGCCACCCAAAATGCTAGATGACCGGGCTGAGGGGCATCTGTTACGGATAAAATATATTATCCTATCTTACTAATTCAAATATTCAAACTTCCATTAATCTATTATCATAACCACCGTAAGATAACCACCAAGAGATAGAAGATATGGTTGTTATCTTCCAGTTACCAATATCTCCGCATATCAAGGAAGAAGATGTTGTGCTCAACCGTCTGTTATCAAAGTCCAAGTAAAATCCTATAAATACAGCACAAACCATGGTGAAAGGTACGCATACAATTCTGACTCTCTCTTACCATTCACATGGCACACACTGCACACCAATTGCTTTGTGTGTATCGCTGCTGTGATCTTCTTCTTCCTTAAGTTGCTTCAGTTCATAAGCTTCTTAAGAGAGAGAGAGAGCCCGATCCTAAAGAAAATATCCAACACCACTTGTTGGACATTTCTGTTCTCTCCGAGCAGAACAGAAACACCAACTAATTGAAATGAGGGAAAGGAAAGAAGGAGAAATTACCATAGTGCGGTGTAGTTGTTGTGTCATTGTAGAAATCGTCACGCACCGTGGAGCGGTTCGACGATTGGGAAGGGGAAGGGGAAGGGGAAACGAAAGCATGAACAAGATGGGGTGGACGAGGATAGGGAAGCGGAAGCGTGAGGAAGAAGCGTGAGGAGGAAGCGTGAATGACCGGAAAACAAAATTACTTTATAAATTTTCAACCGTAAAAATTTTCACTCTATCAATTTTCTTCAATTAATATTTCCATTTGTTATGTTTTTTTTATTTCAATGTTAATGTTATTATATTTAATTATCTATTATTATGTAAAAATTTATTTTTTTATTATTACGTATTTTGTTTCAATGTTATGTCATTTTATTATTTTTAATTGATATTTAATATTTTCTTCAATTATTCATATTTTTTATTTGTATTTATAAAAACTGAAAAATTATCATTTTTAATCAAAAAATATAAATGTGTGGATTTTTTGGAGTCTCTTGCGGTTTCTTACGATTTCTTGCATTGGAGCAAAATTTTGTATGAGTTTCTTATTAGTGACATGACACTGTGAAGACCACAAAAATGAGTTGAAGAAACCCAACTAAGATGTCTCCATTACGTTGTTTCCTACGTTCATCCAAAATTTTGGTTTTCTTAATTTTAATTATGTGGTTTTAGTTTCATAACTGTGTAAGATTCGCAATTTTGATCCAATTGTTAGATGTCTATTATTATTATCGTTAAAATTGTAGCATACTAAGGGAACATTGGTTGAGTATGGTATGAATAATATGTTTAATATGTGAATTTCGTCTTTTAGATGGGATGAATAAGTCCAGTATGTAAAATAAATGAATTTTTTTAAGGTTCATAGTTGGCCCCAACAGTTCGCGGATAAACAGATCGGTCAGCAGATCCAAATATTATTTTGAAAACAATTTTTCATAAAAAAATATTTTTTAAAATAGTGAAAAATATATAAAATTAAAAGAAGAAAAATTGACTTCAATTTTTAAGCTAAAATTTATCACACTAAAATTTACCAACATTCCAAGCATAACAACTTAACAATACCAACCTATATTAAAGATCAAAATTTTAACATAACAAATTAACAATACTTGCAATTTGGACTTCAATGGGTTAAACGAGTAATCTACAAGTCTACAGATAAAGTTTTCTAAGTCTACAGGCTTAAAAGGTCAAACTCAAAAAATTAATATATTTAAACAGATTTATAAATAAACAAATAAAAAGATTTGTTATCTTCCCGATATGTGGACTTAACGGGTCGGTCGACAGATCTGGGTCCATATACCCACCCGTAGTATTCTTGTTGTAAATTCTTTGATATCTATCTTCAATTCCTATGGATAAAAAAATTGTAAGATTGACTATGATCGAGATTAAACAAAGAATGTACTAATAAAAAAAACAAACAAACAAAGAATGATCCCTTAAATTATTTTTTGTTTTTAAATTTATTCCCTGATTTTTAAAAGTTTAAAGATAATCTGCTTACTTGTTTAATTAATTAATGACATGTTAGTCGTTTCCAAAGACTGATTGTTAGGGTTTGCGATCAAAATGTGAATGTTTGCTCATGAAGATTCGGGGAGTGTAGTGTGATGCTTTGTATGTAGTGTTTAGTTAGTGTTGTACGTCTGGGGAAGGTAAACACCAGAGAGATTTACATTAATGAACAATAAGCAATCATATAAGTGAACATGACACCACACCTTAACCCAAAACCTTAAGGATCGGGTTTATGGGTCTTGGCTTCACTTATATGGTGCTCAACCTTCCAATTCTTACACGATGTGGGACTTTACCTCACACTTGTACTCTAACAATCTCCCCCTCAAGTGTGAGTCTCATCCACATGGTAGTCTTCCCTTCGAGAGGAAATCATTTTCAATCCAGGTGTATCCAATGGTGGCCCTTAGAGTTTCACCGTGTTGCCCCCGACTCGTCTAGCCATTATCGTCAACATGATCTAGTACCTTGCACCACCGCAACACCTGGAGACCTGTTGCCTGGCCTCCATTTATTGACTTATCAGTCAGGAAGACTTTCGATACAAGGGATCTCCATGTGCATGGATCTGTTGCTGCCATCTTACTTGTCTAAGCCGGTCACCAAGTCGAACCATCAACTTTGATACCAATTGTTGGAAAATTGATGGGTAAATACCGGGGAGATTTATACCAATAGGCAATGAGCAACCACATAAGTGAATCTGATATCAAACTTTAACCAAAAATCTTAAGACTCCGCTACCAATTGTTATGCAATTGAGGGGGATAAACACCAGAGAAATTTACACCAATTGGTCATGAGCAACCATATAAGTGAATCTGACACCATACCTTAATCCAAAACCTTAAGGCTCATGTTTATGGGTATTCTCCTCACTTATATGGTGCTCAACTTTTTTATTTCTACTTGATGTAAGACTTCACCTTACACTTGTACTCCAACAGTTAAGAAGGTGATTCATCTTTATTTTCAGGATATGCTACTAATAAAGGGAGCATTAATCAGGTAGTTGCTAAGCTTTATGCAAAAAAAAAAAAAAAAAAAAAAAAAACTTCAATCTGTTTGTGGAGTTTGATTCATATGCTTGGATATTCGATGGGTCAATTTGTTTATGCAAATGAAATATTAATGCTATATGAGTACTAGAAAAATTGAAATTAAAGAGGGATCGAATTCGTCACTAAATAAATAAGAATCTATCACAATTGTGATGGACTAAGATTTCTCACAAATTGTGGCATCACAAAATCTTTAGCGAGTGTGTCCCATCATAGAACAATGATGGAATTTATTTCATCACATCACTTAAAATTCTATCATAACTTTTATTCTGATGAAACACACAACGGATTTGTTGTGTTGTTTTTCCAAAGCCACAATGGAATCACATTTCGTTGTGGTTTTCTAAACCCAAAAATAGGTAACATAATTATGATTTCATTACCAATTATTTTCCAAGAAAAAAAAACAAAATTGAGATTTCATTGTAGATATGTCTACAACAAAATCACAATTTGTAGAACATGAAATTGCGAAGAAGAAGAAAAAAAAAAGTACCTCAAAGGAGTTAAGGAAGGAGAGGGATAAGGGTTGAGCGTGGTTGGGAAGTAAAGGAGGAAGGTTAGGAAGGAGAGGAGTTGAGAAGGGAAGAAGAAGAAGAAATAAGAGGATGGGAGAAGAAGGGTTGGGGAAGAGAGAAGAGGGGTGCCAAGAAGGGTTGGGGGAAGAGGGAAGGGTGAAGTTTTTGAAATGTGGGGCAAAATGGGATTTTCACAATGAGGTAAAGGCCACAAATAAATATTTTAGAAGTCAATAGTAGTTTTCGACTCTTTATTGTACAATTATTTGTCTTTTTTCTAAAACTCTTTATTTTATTATGCTAAAACAAAAAATATATAATTTCTTAACAAATGCTTGGAGTAAGATGACCACTATCAATTATTGACCTTTCTAAATTAAGTTAATTGTAGCGTAAGGATATAAGTATTAATAAATGAAAAAAATACAAAAATCTAAATAAGAAGAGAGATGAAAAAAATATAGAATATTAAATGATAATTTATAATCAAGGAGTGTCCAGAATACACATCTTTCACATGTTAAAAGGGAACAAAATGTTTGCATGCCTTGACATTGGAGCCAACAATCCCTCCAATCTTAAACATTTCTTAGTCAAACAAAGCGAGGAACACACAACATTTAAAAATGAACACATTATTTAATCAACATTTTCTTATATGAACAAAGAAGCTACATTCCATCTTAAGAAAAGAAGTAGTGATCACTTGTAGCTCGAAAGTGGTGACCCACACAAGCACTTATTATGAACCTACGTGTACACATCATGATCATTGTTATTCTCATTGTCACCCTTTGGAATCTCACCACACAACATATTGTAGCTCACATTCAACGACAACACATTTTCTATCCCCACAGGAAGGTGCCCATAGATCTTATTGTGCCTCATATCCAAAGTTAATGATCTTATCTTAGGCAATCACTTTTCCAAAATCAAATGCAAATTGATCCATGAAATGATTTTGTTAGTAGTCACTTTGGTGGTCCCCTAAAGCATAGAAGCATCACCTTCAAAATTGTTGTGTGAAAATGAAATAGGTGAAAAGTTAACCTTTCCTAATGAAATTGGGATTTTCCCCGAGAGTTGGTTATAAGGGAGGTACAAATTTGGAAAGTTATAGTTCTCATTATTGAAGAAACCATATGTATAAGGGATTGGACCTGTAAGCTTGTTGTGTCCAAAAACATTCCAGATAGATTAGGCAATAGGTAGAGATTGGGAGGGAGTGGCCCAGAGAGATTGTTGAGAAAGAGATCTAAATTAATTAGGCTTTTGAATTGGGCCAAGAAGTTTGGTATTGAGCCAGAGATATTGGTGGAAGTAATGGTGAGGTATTGGACATTGGTGAGTTTGGATAAGGAGTGAGGAATTGGGCTAGTGAGGTTTGGTAAATGGAAGAGAAATATGGTTTCCAAGTAAGGTATGTTACCAATTGAGGTTGCAATTTGAGAGGCAAGGTGGTTCTCATATGAGAGCTTTAACGAGTCTACACGGTTTGTTTTGTGGTTGCAATGGATTTCGTGTTAGGTGTCGTAACAAAAATCAGTTTTTGGTGTCCATGAGGAGAGGTTGCATTGTTGAACTCTTTCTTGATTTGGAGAAGGACCCTTTTGTCTTCTAGGTTGCAATACCTTTTAGAAAGGGAAGGTGTAGTAGTGTAAGAGAGAAATATGAAGAGGATAATAAATAACTTGGTTGTTATTAGGCCTTGTTTCTTTTTTGTGTGGATGTGGGGTTTGAAGTGATTGAAAAATGGGTGGGGAAGTGGGTTATATATAACAAGCTAGGAAAATGAGGTCAAGGTGGAAAGATATTACAAGCTAGTTGGCATCCTGGCATTATTCCGTGCAATTGATGGGAATTTTTCGTAAAATAAGTGAGCTCATTGTTATATATGCAACAAGTATTGTATATTACCATGGCCTCAACATCTATAATCAATAGCAAGCGTTGTATGGGAGAGGGTCAAACTCAAGCTAAACGATGCTAGATCATGGATTTGTGTTCTATGGGCTATATATCAAGTTGAAACTTACTTGAAATCTATGACTTTGGTTTATTTCGCTTGAAAAGTTTCATTTGACTTTGGGGACTATCTAAAAAAGCCCATCCGATCTTCAAAGCCCAAAATACTTCATACGCAAATCAAATGAATATAATAATCCATGATATATATATCAATGAGCTTAAACATTTTGGTTTCTCTACCTTTCTATTCTCTTTGAATCACATGTTAATTGAATATTCTCTTTTAAATCTTCTCTTTTCATCACGTGGTTTGGATTACATGTTAAATCTTCACTTTTAAAGTTGTGACTATAGCAATTAACATATGGTAGCTACCATGCATTACCAATTTGATATCAATTATCAGATGTATAAAATTTAAAAAATACATTGGGGCTTTGTTGTTTCCGATTCAAATACAAGTTTCACGACGAGTTATTACCTAAACTCAGTTTAGGCCTAAGCATCTAAGCAATTTATCTGATCTGCCACATACCTCAGTCAATCTAAGCAAGCAAGTAGGCAAGAAGCCACTCAAAGAAATTAATATTCGTTAAAACTCGCATGTTCTTCAATATTTCCTTTGACAAAGCGATCATCTCAATCGGTTAAGAATATTTTGAAGAGGTAGTAGATACTTAGGCTGATTGACCATTTTGAGTCCCTTTTATAAAGTTCTTATCAAAATGGATCTCTTTTAAAATCAATATAATCTTTGACAAAAAATTTAACCTATCAAGATCCCTCTATACATTAAGTTTTTAATCTCTAAACATACGGACGAAGGTTCTCAAACTCTTTTTAAAAAATTATTCCATAAATAAAAATATGAACCTCATTACTTTTAATTAAATAATGAATTTTATGGATTAAAAATTAAGTTTTTAACATTTAAAAACCTTGACCAATCAAACTTTTATTTAAAAACTAAAAAGTTTAAAGAACAAAAGTTGAAAAATCTTAACCAATTACTTTGTTCAAGGACTAAATAAATTTTTAAAAAAATATAATCCATTATTTTGTTTAACTTAGCCTTAATCAATAAACATAATTTAGTTATTAAAAAAATTACATATTCTATTATCAAGAGATTCTTTGTTATATAAAAATAAGGAAAAAAAATACTCTTTATTATATAAAGGTAAGGAAAAAAAAATATTATAACTAATCTTATCCTTATATATATATATAAAAAAAAAAAAAAAAACCGAATTCAAATATGTGTCAAGATTCAGTCTCAAATAAATAAATAGAAGCGGGCATTGCAATAAGTTATTCAAATGATTAAATTAAAGATACGGTAGCAAGATAAAAATCCGGAAACAAAATTGCATAATCATATGCCTCAATTGGACACAAACGACCTATCCAAAACTTTGTTCGTGCCATCCCAAAATAATATATACATAATGGATCAACTGCAGAAATTTAAAATCTTCGAAACAAAAATTGAAATTAAAAGGCAAAACCCTTATATCATGTTTAAAATTATGGCTGTGTTGGCTTGTTTATCATTCATTTCTCCCATAAATTATGGCAAGTCCATTTCCCCCATCACTCATTCATAGGCACCTCGGAGTTGACTTGTTCATAATCATCCTCACTCTTGCTCTCTTCAGCATCATCCATTGAGGCTCCCTTTTGGAAGTAATCAACTTTGAAGTCATAATCACCATCCATGGGATCCGATGAGGCTCCGGCTTTCTTGGCCTTTTTCCTTTTCTTCTTCTCTGCTCGCCTCATTTTTGTATTAAGCATACCATCTGCAGCATATAATTTTTCATTTTGCATGCGAGCTGCATTGTTCCCCTTGTTCTTGCCAACATCATCGTCTTCCATTGATTCATCAACCTCAGCCATGTTTCCAGGACCTTCACCTAGTTCAGCTGGTTTGATTTGTGTCTCATCCTATAAAATCATAGTTTGTAAGAGGATGGGTTAATTAGTAAATGTGAAAGGACTAAAAATACGAGTATGATTGATATCAACAATAGTCAATTCCCTAGGCATGTTCTCTAAAGTTTAAACGTCTTCAAGAAACATACCTCTAACATGGTCTCATCAAGAGTGAGAGGGTGACTTGAAGGAACTTCAACAGCATTGAAGTTATCAACAGATTTAAGGCTCCCAATATATGAAGATTCACTGTTGTAAACTTCATCAATGTTAAACTCTTTTGAAAACTCAGAAATTATATTGGCCTCTGAAGGTTCCCCTTGATCCCTATTTGGGGGCGTGGTATAATATATAATTTTACCTGAAACATATAAGTGGAAATTTCTCTTAATTTGGTAAAGCATCAAGTTTTTCCTCGTTTTTAACTTCAAAAGAAACAAGTTTCAGTTTCTCTGTATATGATTTAGCAAACTCCATGTATGCATACCTTCATTCCAATCATGAAGAACGATTCTTGCAGCAGCATTAATGTCAACTATTCCACCCTTCTTGAGCTTGCCCCTAACTGTAGCTACCTTCAGTAGAAAGTCATCAACATCGCCTAATTTGAAACTTCCAATCTTGTAATGAGTTACCAGCTGCTCAGGAGGGCAGAGCTTGAGAATTTCCATCACTGCATTGTCCAAGTTAAAAGAAAGACTTTCAATTTAATCATGGAAACAAGAGTCAATAGCCAGAAAATTTGGATTCAACATAAAGATTTTCCATTAATACAATAAATTTTTGGTGCAAACTCGGTATTTTAGAATTGACTTTGATAAAAAAAACAAAAAAAAAAAAAAACAAAAAAAAAAAACTTTAATTTATATCTAGAAAAAGTAAAACACAAGCAATAGCACTTTTATCAGGATTCTAGAGTCTAGAGGAAGGACATAAGTTGTTGAAATTTGAATTTATAAATGAAAAAGTAACTCTAATTGAGAGGTGGATAGGATAAGAGATTCACCAAAACAGATATTAAGCCAATAGCATCTCCGCTAAAAAACAGCCATGAGCAAAACACTAAAGAAAGCAACATAACAAGTTTAAGGACAACGTAACACCTGATATGAAGACATTCTGGTCAAAAAATGCAACAAAGAATAGCAAAAACTACATATTACTGTAATATGTTTCTTCAATGTCGCAAGCTCATTTTCTTTACTACTTTTTTTCACATTGTACTCTTATAAAGCTACTACCATCCATCTTGAATTGCACTATAAAGAACTAAAATAACTGGACAATAAGGGAAAGAAATGCCTTGATATACCTGGGCTAATTGGATTGTCTAACTTCTCAATTCTCTTGCAATTTTTTAAAACCACGGAAGCATCATTATCTTGAGACTTCAGCATAACAACACCAGGGCAATCCAGCAATTTAACATTTTTGTCCAAATGAACCTCTTGCATTGATCTTGTTAACCCAGGAGTAGAACCAACATTGACAACATGGGACCTCTTTAAGCTATTAATAAGACTACTCTTACCAACATTGGGCAAGCCAATCAATCCCACAGTGATCGACTTCTTGATCTATCAATACAAGGAAGCAAAATAAATAAAGACTGACAATGAATGATCTAAAATCAAACAGACAATTACAGAAATAACAAAATTAATGGATAAGCAACAAATATCACACAATGACAAGACTAGAAGAGAAACTACATGAATTAGAGGGGGTATTCATGTTCCAAAACATTTCTGTTACCTCATGACTTCTTGAGTAATTTTTCAGCAATTTGATGAGAGTATCAGCACCAAGACAATCACTTAAGTTTGATCTTTGTTGTTGTGTGCTGCACTTGAAGGCCACAGTAGGTAATTCTTCTCTAAGGTACTTGAGCCACTTCTCTAAAGCTTCTTTAGGCACAAGATCTATTTTAAGAGCCAAACGATTAGCCAGCGCAAAAATAAATATTCCAAAAAGTAGAAAGGAAACAAAATGAAATGTGATCAGTAAGCTACCAATTTTATTTAAAAGCAAGACAAGACATTTATCAGGTCCCGATTTCATCACCATCTTTTCTATATCAACACAGCGAGTTCCCAAGGGATCCCGGGCATCAAGCACCTCCAGTAAGACATCAGAGGCTTCAATGACCTTAACCAAATCTTTGTAAAAGGCCCTATCTGAGCTATCTATGGAATAAAAAGAACAAAAAAATAACAAATATAAGGACAGAGGCAAATAAGCACTTAACATTAACAAAATTGTAAGCCAATTACAAATAAATACACACCTTTAGTCTTCCCAACAGTACTACCTTTTAAAGTATCCATTTCACTCAATTTGGAGTTATCTTCATCCTCTAGCAAGCCCAATTTCCTTTTCCGAGCCTGAAACAAGCGTTGAACATAGTAAAGTTTCTAACTGCAAGAAAATCAGAAACCATGACTGAAGCATAACACAGAAGCATTCTTGAATTCATGTCAGCCTTTTTGTACACATCCACACCATCAATTTACCTGCAGGTTTAAATCTCATAGTTCTAATAAATTAATAAAAATAGATCTTCACCAACAATACAGCTGACAAATCATGACTTATGAGAAAACACGAAGGATTCATATAATATAAGAAAACAAATATTACAAACATCCACACACTTTCTCTTCCACCTCATTTCTTCCTATCTCTTCTTTTTCCATCACATTACTTATAACATATATCACCCTCCCTCTAACTTCTCTATTTTCTTCCGAATTCCCTAATCTTCCCAGCCCATTTTGAAGTGGATGTCAATCAGCACTGATAAGAATAAAGACATACAAACACTGCTATTTATCAATAATCAAACACCTCATTAACACCTACCATGTATCTTTGTCTCACTCTTCCCATCACATCACCCATCATTCCTACACTCCACTCTCTTTCTCTCTCTAGGTGTCAGTTAGAACCCAAGTTCCCATGAATTTCTTTTTTGAGTAAATAACCAATTAGGTCCTCGAAAATGTGAGGTGTTGTCACTTTAGAGCCTCAGTAATAAAAATTATAAAAAAAATAAAAAAAAAAGTTCCTGAAAGTGCAATCCGTCACTCCCTTTGGTCCATGATTCAAAAATTTATATGACTTTACACTTTCAGCAACCAATATGGCGGTTTACCCATTAATTTCCATAAGAACAAGGTCCATCACTCTATCAAATTTCTACTACTTATTTTTCATTTATTTCACTGTCTATCTTATCATAAAATATCACAAATCAAAACATATTATGTGTGGGAATTAAAAAATACATGGAATGGTGTGTTCAATGAGGGAAAGAAAAAAATTTACCCTTTCCTTGCGTTCGGCTTTCTTTTGCTCCAATTCCTCAATAGCCTTCGCCCTTCGCGCCTCGAGGGCCTTGAGTTCCTGCTCCTTGAAGGGCCAATCGTTGGGAATTCCAGGATCTTTCTCAACCTTCTTCTTCCCACTCAATCGAAGCTTCTTCGCTTCCTTCGTTTTCTTCCTGTTGTGCTCCCTAACCTTCCTTATGACCTTGTATTTCTTCTTCAGCGAAACCCTCTTGCTCTTACTCTCTGCAACACAACAATTTCGTCACAAAAAAAAATTATAAAAGAAAAAGCATTAATATTATACAACGATGGTGGTGAAGGGTTCGAAAAAGTGTTTTCTTACTCTTGCTCTTCTTCACCATTTTGTCGTCACGAAAAGGGGAAGGAAAGAGAGAACGGAGAGAGACGGCGGAGAGAAGGAGTGTTTGTTGCTGAGTTTTTTGACGCTGAGGCGCAAGATATACGAATTTAGGGTTTTAAGTAGTTTCGTATGGGACTAGTGAGATTTTGTTTTTTATAATGAACCCCGGGGTTTATTGATATTTAGGTTATCTAAAATTTAAAATATTGTAATATAATTTATAAATAGATGGTTTTAGTATGAAGTTTTAACAATACATACACATTGATTTCTTTAAAACAAAATACACGTATTATTAGTTTAAATAAAATTTAAAGAAAATACTAATTTTTTTTAGGTTATAAAGTTGCATTAAGGAGTATATTTTAAATCTCTAGAATATTTTTAAATTTAAAAAGATTATTATCTTATTTTTATGAAATTGTTTAGGATTAAAGATATATTATATAAATTATATATTTATTTTCTCTTTTAAGCTTATGATATTAGGTTTATATATAGAGATTTTTAAGTTAGGAAGAAATTATTTTAAAAAATTAGAAGAATTATCATCGTAAATAAGGGATCATCATCTTAAGTGAGAAATGGGTCATATAGAGAAAAAGTTTGTAAGTTTATTCTGTTTGTTTCGAAAAGGTAAAAACTTGTTTTGAAGAGATAATAAGAATAAAGGTTCAAACCACAATAAGTAAATTTGAAGTTGTAAATGTAGGAATGAAGGTTGAAATACGTTAACAAAATAAACAGTTTGAATAAATAGAGATGAGGTATGAACCAAGTTAAGGAAATTTATAATGTTTTTTCTATTTTGTTTATGGTGTTATCTCTTATTTTTGATTGTGTTAGTTTTTAGTAATTAAAATACATTAAGTAACAGAATAATTATTTTCATTATTAATTAACAAATATTATAACCAAATATTAATATGTTAAAGTTAAGGTTGAGCCATCTCATACATTCTATAAGCCTGAAATAACTTTCTCTAAAGAGCTTTTATCAAAAGTCACTTTTCATAAAATTTATACTATCAAATAAGCTACTTAAAATTCAAGAATTTTTGTGTAAATATTATTTGGCTTAATTTCTCTTTTTAAGCGGGTCAAACACACTTTTAATAGTTGATAGTTGAAATATGAAAAATTAACACATTTAGTCATACGAGTTTTGGTAAAATTATATATTGACATAATTGAAAAATGAAAAAATAACAAAAATAGAAATATTTATGTGACATTTTTATATAAATTTTAATTTTATTTTATTCAAGAATATATTTTGGAGTATTTATAATTTTGGTTGTTAAT
>PYAF01004167.1:53826-87820 GCA_007407185.1 Glycine tomentella | reverse complement strand
ATAAAATCCTGTCTTATTTTTAAAAAATGTAAGAATAATAAAATCCTATCTTATGAGTGGAAGAATAAAGAAAAAATATAATAAAGTATTACATTATATAGAAATATTATCAATGAAATCTAATAAATATTCAATAACAAAAAAGAATATATATGAAAACTTAGAAGCTAAAATCTAGTATTTAAAAAAAATACGATTTATTATAATATCACAAAAAACATTAGAAGTTAAAAAAATAATTTGTTTACCAAACAATTAAATAAGTTTTTTATTTAGTAAAAATATTAAAAGGTATATTAAATGTCTTGTCAAACATAGAGTATTTTAAATTTAACAATTATATTCAAATTGAGATTAACTAATATTACAATAATTTTAAAAATTTATATAAAGAAATATATTAATTGATGTAGTGTTTGAAAATACAATGAACACTCTTCAAATAAACCAAGAGAGGGGTGAACTGGTTTATTACAGGTATTTAAAAATTTACTTGAAATTATTTGTGGAATTTAAAATCTGGATCGTATCACTTAAACGTTTTTCATATTAGAACTTTTCTTTCAACCAAGATCAACCTTGATATCCAAGTAATGCCAGAAATTTTGTATTGTTGATTATATCTTGATTACCCAAATACAAGCAATGAGAGATATACATAATTAGAATAAGAGACACAACAATTTATACTGGTTCACCTCACAAACTTGGAGACTACATCCAGTGTCTTCCAACCAACACTAAGTCAGAGTTTTCACTAAATCAAAATATTCTTTACAAGCAATTTACAAGTGATTATCTTTATAAACCATAGATAAAGAATCTGAATTCTAAAGCCCTATTAGAAAACAAATCACTAAGACTCTGAGAACCCTACTCAGATCTTTCACCTAGAGGACCCTACTCTAGAAAGTTTGACATAATCAAATTGATTTATCACAAATGAATACAAATACCACAAACTCTTAAAAAGAAAGATTCAAGATAGACACAACTTGTGATCTTTTGTATGAATGAATGAGAATGAATTGAGATTACCACATATTGCAGGTTGTATGAATTCAAATGCTCAGAACCAATATTTTGAAAACTTCTTTTCTCTAATATATCTTCACAGAAAAACTCAAAAATCAGTCTCTTGAACTATTAGAAAGCTTAGTGTCTTTTGGATAAGTCACTCATATGTATTGAATAATTCGTTCAATTTCTATTTATAGAAAACAAACTCACCAAGCTTTATATAAAATTGATTTAACTGACAATAATTTATTAATCCGCTGGTGTAATCGATTATTTTGTCATATGTAATCGATTAAAGCTACTAAATAATCGATCAAATTGTTCCTCAGTTTTCTGGAAAATGTTTATGAACAGAATAATCGATTATTACACAATGTAATCGATTAAAGCAGCAAAGCACAATTTTCTAATAGACCTCTGTAATCGATTACGATTCATGGTAATCGATTAAAGCATCAATGCATAGTTTTCTAATAAGCCTGTGTAATCGATTATGATTCAAGATAATTGATTAAAATGTTCTTCATGGATTTTCCAGATTTAAAACAAAAGCATTTAATCGATTAAAACACTGTGTAATCGATTAAAACAGTAAGTTTTCATTTTTCCAAAAACTTAACCATGAGAACTTAAATTCTCTTGAAATCCTTTAACAACTTTCTTATTTTAATGAAACTATGAGTGCATGTTTATGTGAAATGCAAATGCAATGCAAGGATCACAAAGCAATGAACTTGAATCAAACTTAAACAAATTATAAATGCCTTCATACTTAATTGGGCAAGTAAAACGCAAAAATATCTTCAAGCAAACATCAAGCTTATTCTTCATTCTTGCTTTGATTCTTCTTGCAACTCCCCCTATATTCAACAGTATTTGATTGGAGGGAAATGGAGTGGAGGGAAGCATCTATATTCTATATATTATCTATCTATCTATAAAGAAAACTTGAAACTTTGTCAGTGGTTGGATCAAAATTTTACTTTAACAACAGCTGTGGATTGATTCAATAAGTATCTAGCATAGCATACTGTAACATTTGTGAGTTGTTAGATTGAAATTCAAATTTGACAATAGCTAATTATTTTATTCAATAAATGTCTAGCATATTTGAACATTTGTAAACCATTAAATCAATATTTTTATTTCATAATAGTCATTGATCTAAACTACTGGAAAAAATTTTGTGAAAAAATTGCTTAAACATTTTAGAATCGTTAAGTGACAACCCTATGCTTCATAGCACTTAAATTCGATGTTGGAAAAAAAAAGGAAACAAATTTTCTTACTTTTGCTCTTAATCATCTTGTGTTCTTTGTTATTGTGTTTTTCTTTGCGACATACATTTTTATTTTATAAAGAAAAAACATATTTTATTTATTGTTTAACATAGAGAACTGTTGCTCCCTACTTAGTAGAACCAATATTCTCTCCAAGCTAGTTGTGGTTGATTCCACCACCCTATTTAAACTTTGAAGAGTTCGTTGGTAAGAAATATGATGATGTGATTCACTGTGCAGTGGGTGTTCCTTGGTCCACCTTTGAGCCTAACTTGACCATGAATGGAAAGGTTATAGACATTACTCCAAGCTCTGCTTCAATGTTGAAATTTGCTCTGAAGAAACTTACCTTCTCCAAAAAACAACTTGTGCCTTTGGTTGCATTTTCTAAGGGAAAGGACCTCCAATATGTCATTGATTTAGTCAAGGTAGGAAAGCTCAAAACAGTTGTAGACTCCAAATATCCTCTAACTAAGGCTCAAGATGCCTGGACTATGTATTGATGGAAATGTAACAAGGAAGATAATCGTTGAGTTCTAGATATGCATAATGACGCTCCTCCAAAAGTTGAATATACTGGACTATATGAATTGATCCAGGAATACCTTGCAGTGTTACTTTTGTATGACATGAGTCACATATCATCTGTTGTGTCCCTAGATATTGTATCAATTGTATTGGGACAAACTGATATGATGTACTATGGTAATGTCATAAATGATGATTAGACATGTATATTGTTGAAACTCTAATTTAGATGTGAATTTTGGAAACGATGCACTAATTGGATTTTATTTAGAGCGTTTATAAAAATAAATAAGGAGAAACCATTAGTTTACAAAAAAGAGATAAGTTCAAGAGTTAAGAGCCAAAGCCAAAAGTTAACCAAAAATCCATCAATGCTCAATGATACCTTTTAACTTGGCTAATTTGATGTAAATACTTCACATGTGCATTATGCAAAAAGCGATCTACATTAGAATACAAAGAAGAACCCGAAATCTGACTTCCTAGTTGGCTATACGTCTTGATTGTTTGTTGACTTGGATCCATCCTGAAATGTTTAAAAATATAAAATCATAATAGAACATTACAAAATATAACAGCTTTACATAATAAAAATGATATGATAATTACGAATAAGTCAACCGATCCTTGAATTTGACTATTTCCTTAATGTCGTTGTTCACAAAGATGTGTGAACCATACATTGAATTTTGTATTGACAGAGGATACGTGTCTGCATTAAAATGATTCAATTACAATAGTAGTTATCTATAACTAAGGAAAAACTAACATTGAAAACATGACTTCTAAATAATACTTCTAGCTTTTTTGATTTTAGCCATAATGAGCAGCAACACCACAGGGCCAATGATATGCTTATCCAAACAATCCTTAAGCTCTAAAGCAAGTGTCTCCCATAAAGTACCTTTCACTGTGTCATGTTATGAATGAACAATTAATATATGTTATTATTAGGTCTAGGACAATAGTATTTCAATACAAAAGAAGTAACTTGTACATAATCAAAGAACCTCAAGTATAAAAGTATTTAACTACAAAATAAGTAACTTGTAGATAATCAAACAATATCATTCATCCTTGAGAGTGAAAAAGACTTTCTTTGGTTTCCCATCCAGATGTCATTGAATAATTTCAACAACCCCACCAATAACATCTTCAAGAATATACCATAATTAAACACATTTCATCAATAACATGTTATATAACTAATTTCTGAAATACTTAAACTAAATACTACCTATCAAATAATCAAGTGTCGTAAAGCCATTGAGAATGACATCAAACTTTGTCAAATTGTACATTGTCTCATGTATGTCCAGCCATTTCATGGGGTGTAATTTTGGTTGTCTTTACTAGGTTGATTTTGAAAGCATGGTTGGTAGCTTTATACTGACCAATATTTTTTCCACTTCAAAGTATTGAATAACATACAATTGACCAACACGAAAAATATCATTCACAATCCCAACATCAACATTCTTCATTTAAGCCAATATTTTATCACCTGGTAAATAAATATCTGAAGTTATGGTACATACAAGTTGCTAATATACAAAACTAACAACAACACATGGATAAAGTACCTGTTTTAAAGAAATTAACCTCCTTGTCAACCAATATTGCCTCAATGGTAAACAAACCTCCTTTTTGTATAGTCCACATGTTTAAAGCTCAAACAACAATTTTCCAAGTTTCTTTTTCAACATTTACTTTAGCTATGGGATTTAGTCTACGAAAAACTGCTTGATAAACCAAAAAAACATTTCAAGTTGTTATGGAATCCTGAGTTGTATAATGAGGCAAACGGAAGGAACATTCTGTGACCACATAAGTAACAACTTACCATGCGCCATTAATGCTGGTTAAATGAGTGTTTACAGCTGTAAACGTTGGGGTCGCTGAAGAAGGAGAGTAGGGAGAACGAATCAGTCTTTCTTCATTTGACGGGCAGTGTTTTGGGAACTACAATCAGCAAAAACAAATGGGTATGTAATGAACCACCGATAGAGCGCGCAAATGTAAAAAACTGACACGAACATGTTGATGGTAAAAGAGATAGAGTGCAATCAGTGTAGAGGAGGGGAAGTTGTGTACAAATGTTCAAAGTTAACGTGTGGAACTTGACAAAGCTAAAGTGAACATTTGGAGGTGAGCAAGGTGTGAAGGAAGAATAGTTGTTGAGGATTCAGCAGGAGAGTTGGTGAGGATGCACTGCCATAGTTCTTCTGCTGCTTTTCGAAAGTTTTTTTCGCCTCCTGCTTTGGCTTCTACTTCTGGTCGTGGTTCGGTTACCTTGTTGGTGTTGTGGATGAAGAAGCTGAGAAGGACACGTATTGTCCGAAGCTGAGGATTGTTGTGAGAAGGACAACTGTTAACTGAAGCTGAGAGTGGCTGAGAGGATGACACCTCATAAAAGCAAACATTCTTTTAGTACTATATATAGATTTCTAACCCTTTTAATCTTCACCGTCTAAAGATCCTCTCGCAACGGCCATAGCACCTCCCACCACGAATGAAGCACTAATGATGTTATGCAGAGGTTTGGGTCATTGAAGGAGATCGTGATCTTCACAACCACATTGTACAGGAGTCTTGAGAAGTCGTTCATGGGAAAGAACAACAAATATATTTTATTACAATATTCAAAAACTTTTATATTATTTTTTAATAATATTTTTAGAAGATAACAAATAATTTATTTAATAAAATTCAACAATGTGAATATATACTTTAATGAAAATTTTCAAAATTATTTAATAAATATATTATTGTAATTAAGAATTAAAAAATTAACACAAATTCAAAAAATTAAAAGCTAAAATCTAGATTCAAAGAATAAAAATGATAACTATTTTTAGATTCAAAAGAATAAAAATGATTATGTAATCAATTCAATAATGTTATTTTTTTTCTTCTTCATATTATCACACACCTAACATGCATGCATGATTTATGTTAATTGAACATGTCATCACATACAACATTAGTATAGTCGCTAACAATGCATAACTTAAGGGTGCAATTCAACCAAAGTACCCAATCACGCTGTAATACGCTCGAAGCTTCAAGCATCATACAACATCACCATTCATTCATTCGCCCAATTTTTTCTTTTTTAGTTTCAAAGTCAAACAAATTAATCGTGTAAGAAAATTACATGTAACCCTCCCATTAACCATTATCACAAGGGACTAATTTCACAAACCCTGCAAACAAATTACAAGTTTACAACGGTTAACTAGATTTTATCATCTTATTATAAATTACAACTGTCGATAATTCCTATATCTAAATTTCCCGCTAAAATTTCCAATTTCAAACACAAGCTTGATTTTGAACATCCTTAAATTACTTACGTTGGCGATTAATGCCTTCATCTATCTCCGTTTTTCACATTAATTCAGTTAAGGATTCCTTCATTTCCAATTTTCACATCAATTAGGCACTAATGGCAGAAACAGAACATCCTCGGAAAAAACTCATTATCAGGATTTACTTTCCACGTTCCGAAAAGCATGAGGCAGCCTCAGGGTTTCTTATTCTTGCGGTGAAAAGAGGAGTACCGTGACTTCTTCAAACCCACCATCTCACGGTAAGCACTCCAAACGATTCAAGAAGCGTGTCAAAAATGTGTGAGCTGAAGAATAGGAAGGGTTATTATGCAACTGCAACATGGGTTAACACTGAAAACCCATCATCAGAATCTTGTCACTAATTCAAGAATTTCAAGAACCGGGTCTGAAGTGTGTGATTTGAAGAACAAGAAGGAGGGTGTGAGTGTAGAGTGCAAGAACAAAGATAAGAAGCGAAAGGTCGCTTACTCTCCACGTTCTGAAAATCCTGAAGCACCCTCTGATGAGAAGAGGAGGAAAATCACTTCTTCAAACCCATTATCGGAATATTCAAGAACTGTGCGTGTAGAGTGCAAGTTTCTAATATATATAGTAACATAATGCGTGAGAAAGCAATAACTAATCCCTTACCTTGTTCCTTGAAACTACTATAACCAATGAGCTTCAAGCGTTTACTTGTTACATAAATTACTCGGAGAAAGTGACTTTGAAGGTTTCAAAGTCCTTGAAACTTTCCAAGTTTATGTTATATAATAGTATATAGATCTTTGTTTTTGCCTTCTATACTAAGTTTACTCCATCATATCAAATACAACCCCTTGTTCTAATGTTGGTTCTTCTTCTAAAATCTGTTAACATTCGTTGTAGTAACATTATGGAGTCTACTAACACGTTTAATCTTCAATACAATTGCTTACACAATTGTGTTGTTACTCCAAGGTCTCAAAGGATCCAGTGAAGGCTCACTTGGAATTTTTCAACAAGTTGGAGAGGGCATAAGGGGGTGCTTCGAGTTCATCCTTCAGATTATAATTAGCTCAATAAATTCTATAATCTCTAAGGTGTTTGATGTTCTCAAAGAGAGCATTACAGGGTCAATGGCTGCTACAGGATCCGTGGCTGCAGAACTTGCAGAGAAGCTCAAGACTTCACTTGAAGAGTCTCTGAAACAGGTGCCACAGCTATTTGAGGAACTCTCAAATATGATGTCAGAGATGGTGAAAGCATTGTGGGAAAACAACAAGGGTGCTGTGGGATATGTTAAAGAGAATATTGCTTGAGTTTAATTCGTGGCCCTATGATTTGATATTATTTTCATGTAGCTATAGGAACAATGACATCAGGGAACTTTGCTAGCTAATTTGAAGATATATACACATCTTTTGTTTCATATATTGTAATTTTTAATCTCTTGTTTTCGTTTGGCTTGGTGCCTTTTCTCTGCAGCTGGACTTCCTGACCATTTGCGTTCAATCAAGGCCTTTGTAACAGTAGGTGTGTACTGATTTTTCTTTTTTAAATAGTTATCTTTCGTATTGGCCTTTGAAGAAGATCGAATTCTTGAAAGTTTTAATTCTTTTGAAATAATTGATGGCAAAAAACTTCTTAAATCATATATATATATATATATATATATATATATTAAGAGAATAATTATTGATTTATTAAATATAATATATAATTAATTTCAGTACTACCATTAAACAATATTTTTAAATATCATATATTTATTTATTTTATAAATTTGACATGTGAATATTAGAAGTATGAGTTTTCATATAATTCTATGGACATTACAAGTTTATTTTAAAATATAAAAATTTATATGTATATTAATTTAAAATATATAAATTAATAAATCCATTCAATAATAAATTATTTATTAACTTCTATCTTTAATTATTTTTTACCAATATATTGTTATGGGTTATTTTAAAATTTACTATATATATAAAAATTCTTTATTTTAATTATTATTGTTAATAAAAACATATTTTAAAGAAATCAAATGAAAATGCATAATAATATAATTTTAATAACATCAAAAATTTGTTATTTGTAAAGAGTTGTTTTAATCTATCTAGTCATTTTTATTTTATTATATAATATATTAAGTGGGTTTTATTTACTACGAATAGTTAATTGAATAATTAGAACCATAGATATAATGTAATTTTTAGGATATCTTAAATATCAGGTAAACTAAGTCACATGTTTTTTGCTTAAAATAAAAACACTTTTGACAATTTTTTAGTTATTTTTTATTTAATAAACTGTATTATTTCATGAGATATTTTATAGAAAATAAATTTTAAATGCATATTTATTATTAGCTATCGAAGAAAGCTGGATAATGAATTTCAATGATATCATAAACAAATATTTGATCATCATATCTTATTAGATTTTATATTACAAATTTATAATAGTTAGTTAGATTTTTATCATCTTATCTCATTAGATTACAATCGCCAAGATTCCCTATATATTTATAAATTTCCCGCTAAATTTTCTAATTTCAAACACAAGCTTGATTTTGAACATCCTTAAATTTCTTACGTTGGCGATTAATGCCTTCATCCTCTCCGTTTTTCACATTAATTCAGTTAAGGATTCCTTCATCTCCAATTTTCACATCAATTAGGCACTAATGGCAGAAACAGAACATCCTCGGAAAAAACTCATTACAAAGATTTACTTTCCACGTTCCGAAAAGCATGAGGCAGCCTATGAGGTTTCTTATTCTTGCGGTGAGGAGTACCGTGACTTCTTCAAACCCACCATCTCACGGTACCAACACTCCAAACGATTCAAGAAGCGTGTCAAAAGTGTGTGAGATGAAGAATAAGAAGGGTTATTATGCGACTGCAACATGGGTTAACGCTGAAAACCCATCATCAGAATCTTCTGTCACTGATTCAAGAATTTCAAGAACCGGGTCTGAAGTGTGTGATTTGAAGAACAAGAAGGAGGGTGTGAGTGTAGAATGCAAGAACAAAGATAAGAAGCGAAAGGTCGCTTACTCTCCACGTTCTGAAAATCCTGAAGCACCCTCTGATGAGAAGAGGAGGAAAATGAGTTCTTCAAAACCATTATCACTGGGGTGGAACCGGGGGCTAGGGTGGGCCACCGCCCCCTTACAAAAATTAATAAAAAAATGAAAATGAAAGAAAAAAAAGAGAAAAAATATTAAAAAAGGTAAAAGAGAAAATAAAAAAATATAAAAAAAAACATAGTAAAGAAAAGAAAAGAAAAAGAAAAAGAATATGAAAACAATAAAACGAAAACAAAACATAAAAGAGAAAAAAATATATATATAAAAAATGGAAAGAAAATATAATAAAAATAAAATGAAAAATAGAGATAACAGAAAAAGAAAGAAAGGAAAGAAAGATGATAAAATGGAAAAAAATAATAATAAAAAGGAAAAGAATAAAGAGAAAGAGGGAAAAAAGGGAGAGGGAAACACAAATCCCAAGAGAACAGAAGGAGTCAAAAAAGTTATTTCATTTGGTAAACCAGTGAAAGAGAAGAGTTTCAGGTATCCCTTCATTCCTTTTTTTTCCCTCTTTTTCTCTTTCTTCTTCTCGTTGTTCTTGGTTTGATTTGTTTCCATCTTGGTTATAGTATTCTCCAAGCAAAGATGGTGCATTTTGTTTGCCTTGTTATTTATTTAGTAAATCATGTGGCAGTGGTCGTTTTGGACTTAATACATTTGTTGTTGAAGGATTTAGAAATTGGAAAAAGGTTAATGAAGGAGAAAAATGTGTTTTTCTACGCCATATTGAGAAAAATGTTATCTCAATGCATAAAAATGTTGTGAGTTCATGTAGTAATCTTATGAACCAATCTCAACATATTGAGATATTGGTTGAAAAACTTACTTCTCAGGAGATTGTAACTAATCATTTGAGACTATAAGTTTTTGTGGATGTGACAAGATAGCTTGCTCTTCAAAGATATGCTTTTAGAGGTCATGATGAAAACTTAGATTCATTTAATCGTGATAATTTTCTTAAGATGGTAAGGTTTTTAGCTTCCTATAACCAAGAAGTTGCATCAGTTGTTTTAGAAAAAATTCTTCAAAATGCATCATATAATTCCCCTAAAATTCAAAAGGAAATTCTTCATGTTTTATTTGAAAAGGTTAAGAACACAATACGGGAAGAAATTTTCAATGTCAAGTTTTGTCTTATTATTGATGAAGCTAGTGGTGTATCTAGAAAATAGCATATGACTATTGTTATGTGATTCGTAGATAAAAATAGATAAAAATGCATCATATGATTTTATCTTAAGTGATTTTAATTTCTGTAATAATTTTTTTATATTAGATTTGTATTATTTTTAGAGTACTTTTATTTATGATATAATTTTTTTTTATGTTCGCCCCCTCTCAATAAAATTCCTGGTTCTGCCACTGCCTTATCAGAAGATTCAAGAACTGTGCGTGTAGAGTGCAAAAAGAAGCGAATTTTGATGGACCGTTACAAGAAGATGCAGTGTTGGGCTATGTTGAAGCTTTTAATGGTAGGAAGAGATGCATGGACTTTAGAAAAGGATATTCTTGATCCCAAGGTTTTATGCGTTCTTGATAAATCTGAAGCCATAAGAAAGCCAAAGGGTTTGGAGGATATTGAGTCAAAGTTGAAGAATTGGGATTACTCGGAAGCTGATGAGTTTGTGGATGATGTGAAGCTTGTGTTGTCTTATGCTTTGCAATATCCTCAAAGGAGTGAGGTTCACAGAACTGCAAGGAGGATCAGTGAGGGTTTTGAGATCTGTTGGAAAACTATGAAGGCCAAGTGGATGCGTGACGAACAAGATTTGCAAGAGAAATGATGATGATGAAGTTGGCGGGAAAGAAAGAAGGCAAGTGAGGAGTTATCTCACAAAAAAGTGCAGTCTTTTGATTTGCTGATTCAAAATATCATAGGAACCGGGAAAGATGGTCTGTTTTATCAACCGTTCCAATTTAATTACCCTGTTTATTCACAAAAAAGTCTCTATTGAGTTTCTTGTAAGAAGTTTCTATTTCTATTTTGAGTAGAAAGGTTAATTACTACCCTCAAACTAAAGAATAAAATTGTATATTTTACCATTTTTTATATTAAGTTTGTTGTGTTCCTTATCTCTTTAATTGCTGTTCTTGACAAGATTTTAATTACTATTGGTAATAAAGCAACACGGATTACAATTTATCAGTACACCTAGTTAATTGATTATCAAAAGAGGTTAATTAATATGTCTGAAATTATTCCAATTAATGACCGTGATTTGAGTTTCATTGTTAAAGAACAAATTGTTGAATCTAGCTCAACTAGTCTTTAGAAGATAAAGTAAGTAATTTTTGAACGGAAATTGTATTACAATACAGAATGCATGCGTACAAGAAATGTAAAATTTGTAAGGTACAAAATGTAAGATTTGAGTTTATTTCTCTTTCTCTCGCTCTCTACTTTCTACTTCACACTAAGACCCTCCACACCCACTTTCTCAACTGTGGATATGGGGAAGAAGCTCATGCATGCGGTTCTGTACGATAGCAACGGTGGACTGGTGGAGGACCTGCTGGCTTAAAGGTTCTCTCTCTGATATATGGGTGTTTATAATATCTTCATGTCGTTGCATTTTATTAAGTTTTATATTGTGTTGAGTGATTACTGCCAAAAAAGGTGTTGCAATGCCTTAACCCTTCTTCTTTCTGTTTTCAACTTTTGGGTGTGTGTGAAAGAGGGAACGACTTCATAATCATGGACACAACTATGACATATGGAGTCCATTGAAATCTAATAACCTACCTTGTTACCAAAATTTTACTGCAAATTTATATCGTGTCCCTTTTGGTAGTTGGTAAGAATCTCAGATTTTTTATATGATGTCCCTTCTTTTTGTAAGAATGTGCATGTTTTGCCTGCCTCTGCTAATTGATCAAATGCAGTAAGTTAATGATCGCTAATTTGGAAGAGAAGAGACTTATGCCCTTTCCCCTCTTTCATAACCTCCCCATCTTTATTAAGGATAAGAATAAACTTTTGTGATATAAACTACTAAATTGGATAAATCTTCAGTGGCACTTTTGCCCCTCGTCTATGAGATTCTTTCTCTGCGGATTTATCTTTAACTAGCATTGTATAAAATTTATCTGTATGCCCTTAATGTTACCTGAGAAAAAGTTCAATCTGATGTGGGAAATACATTTTATTTTAACTTTATTTTAACTTCTGTGCTTAGAAACTAGAAAGCACCAATCACATAAAAAGTATCAGTAGATTAAGAATGCTGCATATAATTTATACTTATTTCAGTATGTTGCGGTTCCCTTACCTACTCCCAGCAAAGATGAGGTTTTGATAATGTAACATCCTAAAATTTCAATAACTGCAAATGTATGGTCAAAATGTTTATTATACAACTATTTGATATGAGTGTTAGGTTATGTGAGATTTGATTGATCTATATTTAAGTTATTTTAACAAAATATTAATTAGAGATATTACCAAAAAAATAGTTTAAAAGAAATGACCATACTACTCTTCTCTTGAAGCAGAAATTACAGAAATACCCTTAAGGTAAAAATTACACAAATACCCTTGGATACTTTAGAAATTACCATAATACCCTTGAGACTAAAACTGTCTGAGACACCCTTAGAGATTTTGTGAAAACTTGATGAAATTACAGAATACTCTTAGATGAAAAATTATCAAAATACTTTGTGACAGAAAACCCTAAAATAGAATTTCTATGAATTTTATAAGGTAATAACTTTGAAACTTTATTCAGAAGAATTCAAGCATCAGAAAAATATGAAAAAATGATAAATAAAATTTATGAAATTTTCTCTTAATTGTAGTATATATAGACTTATTTAATAAAATGGTTTAGTAATTTTGATGGTCAAAAGTAGTATGGACCAATCAGAATTAAGGTAAGAGCAGTCTTGTATGTAAAGTCTGTGTGACACTCTGTATAGATTGCTTGTGAGCAATTTATACTGTAATTGAAGTAAGTTTCTGGAAAACTCTAGAGTTCTATTATTTAATATTATCCTTTAGGTAGAAGAGTTCAAATTGAACTTTACTTCTTCATATAAAAGGTCATGTGTGAAGATGAATTCGAATTGAATTTTACTTCCTTCCAATAAATGCCATGTGTGAAGCTATCTTTAAATTGAATTATTCTTCTTCATAAAAGGTGACATGTGGATACAAGGAAAATCACATAATTTTCTTCTCTTTAAGAAAATGAAAACATGATAAATAGAAAAAATATCTTAAGCTTCATAAATTAAAATGATAAGATACAATCATGAAGATTTAAGAAACATCTAGTCACTTGTAAGCCACCATTGATGAAGGGATAAGAAGTCATCATGCTTTGGGAATTATTTATACAAAGTAGCATGAAAGAAAGTAAATTTTCTCCTCCTTCTTTGTTGTCCACGTGAATAAGCTAGAAGAAGAGAGAAACTTCATGAACATGCCAAGTAAGAGGACATTTGGAAGAAAGGTGTCATGCCTTGAAGGACATGTGTACAAGATGACATGAAGAAAAAAAAAAATCTTCTCCTATTTATTGGATGGTCACGTGAAAGATGGAGAACCATGGAGAAGCTTCATGATTTGCCAAGTGGAGAGACACTTGGAAGAAAGAAAGAAGAAGCTTCAAGACCATGACAAGTGTGAGACACTTGTAAAGGTCATGACAAGTGTAGGGACACTTGTAATGGAAGTATCATGACTTAGGAGATTTTTGTAAATATTCTATTATTTTCCAAACTCTATATAAGGGGGGGATGCCTTAAGGGGAAGTCATTCTCAAGACTTCATCCTGCTACACCTTCACGTGAATCTCTCTCCCATCTCTTTCATTTCATTTTCATCATTTCCTTTCCAAAGCATAAAGAGACTCCACTTTCCCTTGAAGATCACGTGTAGAAGCTAGTACCATTAGGAAAAGATAGACAAGCTTCATAAGAGGTTATACGGTATGTATAGGGAAGCTTTATGATAAAGATAGTTTAAGTGTTGTTTGTGTTTGAATAAGTGTTTGAAATTCATGTGTTGCTGAGTGTTTCTATGAATTTCTCTAAATTCCATGTGTTGTTGAGTGTTTCTATGAATCTCTGTATATGAATGATATGTTGAGTTTCTGTACATGAGTAACAAACTGAGTTCTGTACTTAATTAATATTGAATCTCTGAGTAAATTATGTGAGACAATGAATGGAGATTGATGTGAAAAATACATATAAGTTGATAAAATGAATGAGTCATGCATAAGTGAAACCATCTCATGTGTATCATAAGAGTTGCCTCAGAGAGGAGGTGTGTCAGATAGTTACAAGAATTGAGTCCGTGCGTTCAGATAAGAGAAGTCTGAGCTAGGGGGTGACTCTTGCAGTACAGAATCACATCACATCACATGAAGTGTGAATGAGAACCTAGGACACACTGGGGTACCCTGACTGGTCGGATAAGTTCTGGACCACTGAGATGGGACTATCTTGATAATTGATACTACATGTTGATGTGTCTCATAAGAGTTGTCTCAAAGTGGAGATGTATATAAGAGTTGCCTCAGAGAGGAGGTGTGTCAGATAGCTGCAGGAATTGAGTCTGTGCGTTCAGACAAAAGGTGTCTGAGCCGGGGGGTGACTCTTGCGATGGGGAATCACACCACCCATGATGATCACTTGAAGTGTGGGTGAGAACCTGTGCAACACCGGGAGATCCTGACTGGTCGGATAAGTTCTGTGTCACAGGGATGGGGCTATCTTGACAATTGGTACCAAATATTGAAAGAGTTTAAGAGAATCATGCATCATGATAAGAGTCTAAGAGAATCATGCATCTTTGAGGATGTTGTTATGAATACCTGCATATTGAATATATTATGTTGCTTAAATTATGTTTATCATAAACTTATCTTGAACTTTGTGTCTGTGATTGACACCTGTTATGACCTCGATTTTATTTGGGCGAGCAGATGAACAACAAAGAGAGACTATTAACTGTCTACAATAAGAAAATTTTGTTTGAAGATGTAATATTTTGAAGAGGTTATGTTTGAAGATGTATTTCTTTGTTACGGAGTATTTTAATTGTTTGTACTATGTAATAGAATTGATATCAGTCTGTATTTTATTGTACATCAGATTTATAAATATCAATTAGTGAGGGAAAATCTTTTGTACTCTTATTATATATTACTTCAGAATTATAAATATTACTTAATAATGAAATTTTCTTGAAGTAATAGTTATTGGCAAAATTTTGTTATATTCAATTAGGTGCTTTTATGAAAATTGAAAAAAAAATTCATTAAAAATCAATAAAAACAAATTGTAAGTTGAGGCATTATAGATAAAGGTTGAAGCAGCTAGTCTGAATCCATTTGATTGGAAAGTACAAATCCATTTGATTGGAAAGTACAGAAACGCATTTTGTGGCCACTTTGAAAAGCCTTGCAAGTTCCCATATATACCTGGTAGCTTCCTTTCCTTTTCTTTCTCTCTCTCTCTCTCTGTTGTTTAAATATTCATCTTTACCATAGACATTTCAGTATCTCACAATTAAGCAGGGTTTGTTCACTCACAGAAATATATGGCAATTTCTGATAGTAATATTTTCAATTGAAGCACTTTGGCAAGAATCAGATGAATATCTGTCTCTTCATATATGAATAAAATTTGTATGTGATGATCTGTTAGGACCCCGGTAAATAGTGAGACAGCAAATGGTAAAGTAAGCAATAGAGTTTCACCCTATGCTAAGGTGTACGTGAGAAAGAATAAGAAAAAAAAAATCTTGAATTTGCTCAAAAAAAATTCAACATGTTAGGACAAATGACGTTTTACAAATCTTTAAGTATTTTGATTAAACAAACAAAATAAGTTTTATAAGACGATAAGCTTTCATATAAAGGAAATAGGTCTTACATGATACACAATTTTATAAGAGACAAAAACAATTGGATGATAGCAATGTAACATTTAAAAAATCTCATCAAATTTTAAACTGCTACCCTTTTATCTTCATTTATATGCAGGCTATTCTCCGTCAATTGTTCCTTCTAATCTACCTTATTCTATTTTTATTTCTAAATTGAATTTCAACATTTTTAAAAAAATATCAATAATTAAAAATAATCTTATACTAGCTTGTAGTGAAATAATGAGGAAAGCACATATCCTTCTAGAGTTGATTTTGAAGTCAATGAAAGGAGAAGATTTATTAACTACCAAGAAATCCCACAATGTCGTGATGAATTGAAGATTCATAGCAAGGATTTGAAAAGTGAGAAATAAAAAATCTTGAGGTGTTGATTTGAATTTATTAACCCATATACGTTTTAACGTCAAGTATCCAGGTTGTTTTAAATTATTTTGAAATTCAATATTTGAACATTGAAAGATTGTAGCACCCTCTTTGGAAATTTGGTATGTGAGTAGTTAATTGAAGAAAAGGATAAAATATCCCATCCAAGTCGAGGCGTTGGGGTTCATTATTTTTCTTGGTACTTGTTTTGAAACACCTTGAAAAAGGATTCAGAGGACATCACTCAAAAACATCAACTTCAGATTGTTTGTCTCGTATTATGTAACATAAATTGAGCAACCAAAATTTCAGTCACTGCACATTTTTTTGTGTAATTTAGGGAGTGGTGGTGTTCCTTATCATTGCCAAGTAAATGGTGGAGTTTTTCTATGCTTCGTTCCTGAAAACTGTGTTGTAGAAAAAAAAATATATTGGGAACAGTATCATGCTGATCAGGCCCTAGATATTTGTTAAATGTTAATATCTAATTTTATATTTGTAATGTGTGCATGCAATTTTGTTCTTCACACTATGCTCCATGGTTGCAGGCATCTGCCAATCTTCTTCTTTCTTACCCTTATTTTCTATGATTCATTTGATGAAAATTAATAATCCGTAAGTATGTGACTGAAATTGATGTGCAATTTTTTTTAAAATCAACTTTTAAAAGGTTGTGTGCGAGCATGCATAGTTGCAGCTCGAGTAAGGTTATTGCTAGTGTATATCAAACGTCAATATATTGTGGTTTTATTGTCACAGATATAGGCCTGGAGCATGGATTGAGAAGGTTGGTGGCTTAAAGATAAGTGATTACAATGTACCAAAGACAATGAGCCTCTTATTGGTTGGTCCAAATGGATCTGGGAAAAGTAGTCGCATAAATAGAACCTCTAAGGTTTTTGAGGATGACAGATTTGCACCAGCAAGAGCACAAGAATCATGTATAATTCACACTTCAATTCAGATGTCAATTTGAAGAAATAATTTCATTTCATTGTAGTATATATCTCTGTATATCACGATTAGTCGATGTTTGTTCACCTTAGAAATTTCCTTTTTGATGCCAGATAATTCACTTATAGGGGATGGAACATACTTCCTCCAGGAGTATATGATTCCAAGATATTCAAATTCTATCTGTCTGTATCATACACGTATTTTGTCAGATAACTCAGACAAAGATAAGAATATTAGAATGCTGAAGAGTTGGATGACAAAAGGTATTCACCATGGAGAGCTTGTTGTCAGGTTTGAATATTTAATATACTTAATTTCCGCATTTTCTCATATGTTAATTTTTAAATAAAATTCTACGAATCACCTGTCACGAAAACAGATAATCAGAGATTGAGGAAAAGTTTGAAGGGTAAAGCTCACAAGAAAGGTTACTTATCCAGTAAGACCAGAAAAGTTAATTTTGTAATATATGTTGTTAATGGTCTTTTGGTTCTGAAAGCAATGGAGAATGATGGTGCTTTGGAGACACAGTATGTTCAAACAATTGTTTCTACTTTCAATTGCCCATTCCTGTCATTTAAAGGTATTTTCACTAGTTTCTGTGTTTCTCCTTTTATAGAATAATTTCTGTTTGATGCAACTGCACATTGATTCAGAATTTTGCATTATCCTCTGCTTCATGTTGTGGGAATTTGATATGAAATACTCATGATTTTGTGTTTGTCTTGCTTGAGGGAAATATTCACTACACTCACAACTGAATGCTTACATGGCAAGAGGACTATACAGAAAAATGGAAGATTTAGTTACGATTAGAAATAAACTTTCTATATATCTCTCCATAGATCCTTTCATCATACTCAAAAAAAGTCGGATTATAAATCCAATTCCAAAAACTTATGTTTCATAATTTTAGAACTTAAGTTGTCAATTTAGAATTTATTCTTCCTGTATACAAATTATGATAATGTATATTATACTGCAAATCATTCATTGAGGGTATAAAGGATTCCCTTTAAGTAACCCTTGTATATTGCCTTTATTTTTGTTTCTCTCTTTTCATTTTTTTTCTGAGAGTTATACTGTAAGTTCATGATTTCTGTTATTGATATCAGTTTATATCAATAGCAGAGAGAGAATTATGGTGTGAATAGATAAAATTTTAAGCTTTGTTTTCCAGTTTCTTTTATGTGGCAGACAATCCTAGTACTATAAAACCTACAATTGTGAACAAAAACATCATAACTACTTTTGATTTCCATCTAATCTATTCCATTTGTTTAAATGTTCGAATCTTGTAAGATATTCTCTGAAACTTGGAAGGCTCACAATGTTTTTGTATCTTGCCATTTACAATAAATATCGATGTTTGTACCATATATTTTGGGTTGTTCAAAGTTGTCTGCAGTGTGGGTGTAATAGACTCTTGCATAATGTATTGTGTAAATTAAGGACTGTATACTATTTGCTTTTGATGTTCATTGAAAATAGTGCGCTTATCTCTCCACTGTTCATCTTATATACTCTGCGGATCAAATTACAATTACTTTTAGTCAATCGGATAGTTTATTTCTCTTGCCTGCACTGCAGATGACAATCCTGTACTTGTTTTCACTCATGGGGATCTCCTTTCTCTCTCTGAGCGTGCTCTGTTCGTGAACATTTGGGAACGTTATTAGGAATTCCACCCACCAAGCAAATTTTGACATCCCAGGTAGCCTTTCGAATTTTATCATCTTGATACCTTCCTTTCATTGAATATTCTTTGGTGTCATTAAGTTCACAGAAATTCAACAACTATATCTATTCTGCAGACTGATTGTCCAGCAACTGAGTCTGCCATAATTGGAATGCTACGATATAGTCTTGCTCATGCCGACAGAATTTTCCTCAGAAAAGCAAGGTTATGATAAGATATGCGTTATTTCCCCAAATTTATAGCTATTAGCTACAGGCTCATCATAACAAAATTATCAACTTTTATCTTTTGTCAACCTGATTTTAATTATCTTACCATGTCTCCAGATAGATTGTATATTTTAATAACAGCTTTTTAAGTTGATAAGATTGGATATAATCTACTCTAGATGTTTTCATTCAAATATAGTACTTTTGTAATCCTAAGTTGTGTGATTCTATTGATTCTAAATTTCTAATGATTTTTTAGAGGACTTATTAGGGTGTTATTATTTACAATGAATTTATTTTTATTGCTAATCCCATTCCCACGTACTTAATCAAGAAAATATATATAATTAAGTAGTCATTGGTCTAAGTGGTACTGAATTCGATTTTTTTAAGAAAGGTATCTCATATTCAAATTTTATGAATGAAAAAAATTGTAATTGGGAGAAAAGAATCTCACTAAAGATAGTTAGTCAATTTTCTCGACAAAAATTAGTTATCGACAAAGTCAGTAGAAATCTCATATCAATAACATGGTAAAAAAATAAGAAAATATAAATGTTTTTTTTTTATATTTTAGGTTTTTAAGATATTAAATTATTTTGTTCTTGTTTGAATACTTTCTATTTTTTTTAATTTCTCAAACTGTCTTAATGGCTCACATTAACAAAATCCTATTTTATTCTTGCAATAGGAATTTTCCATGCTTGCATATTATGTTGTTTATATTTTTGCTATCTGATTGTGCTTGCAGGTTCATAAAATATCTCTATCACTGTATTTTGCTGATTCTAGGAATAGGAGTAGATATTGGCTTGGCACAAAACACTACAAATAGAAGATTTCATTTTCCACGTCCAAAACCGAAGGTTCCCAAGTGCAAGCCAATAGAGTGGAATAAAATTCGACACATATGGTAGCTATAAACATTTGTTGACATGCCTTGTACATATATAAATGGTTATTTAGTCCGTAATGGAGCTAGGTGAAAAGACTTGTAATTTGGTAGTGCTTGGTACCGTTGAATTGGATACACTTTAGCATGTGTTGATCAATTGTTTTTGTTCTTCGCAATGGTTATTTCATGGATAATGTGCGGTTGTTATTTAAAGCGGAAACAATTTTGTTTAGAAAATGCCAAATGCTAACAAACAAACATTCTTAAGCACTAGTTAAGGAAATAAAAATTAAAAAAAAATTGTTTTATGAAAAATGCATGCATTAGTTTCATTGAAATGAGACCCAACACCCAAGTTGAAGTTTCAAGATTCCAAAAGATGGAGTTTTCTTGTTTCTCTTTCATTTTCTCTATTTTTCAATCATGATTTGTAACTAAAACTTTTAGTGTTAGGGTTTGATCAATCACTGTCGGAGCTTAGTAATTTGATGAGTACTTAATTATGCACTTGATTTTTGGTTATGTGATTGCTCCTTTGTTTGTTCTTTCATGACTTGATCACTCATTGACGATTTTAGATTCAATTATACAGTTGAAAAATTGGTAATTGGGTTGGAAATGGATAATATGCAAGTGGTATTGGTATTGATGAATTCTTGTCATAATTTGAAAGAATTCATAAATTGAAATTTTAAGGTTAATGAGTCAAGGAATTGAACCTTCATTTAGTTAGTGGATTCAATTGTTAGTGAAGTATTTGAATTGAGTCATGTTAAAGAGAAAAGAGGATAATTTGAGAAAAATCAATTTTGCATCGTTAAATCCATTTCCACTTTAAATTGTTTGCGATCTCATTCTAAAAAAATGTTTTAACTCAGTTTATAGCGTTCAAATTTTAGAACCTCCTTCAATTCAAAGGTTTGGCCCAACAATGGGTGTGAAACAATGGTTGGTTGCATGCGTGTGGAACAGTCCATACCCTGTTACTTGAATAGTATGACTTGGTAAATTTGCTTCAGGCACTCTTTTAACCTTCCGAACAGCGCAGAATGTAATCTTACGTTACGGATTAGCCTTTGTAGAATGTAATCCGGAATATAAATTTTTGCCTTCCAGAATGCTAATCAAAATCATTTTATTACAATATCTTAATTTGTACGTAATGATCAATAAATATAGTTGTTCTGTTTTTATGAACAGGGATGTTGAGCAAAATTACTAGTACTTTGATGTTGGATCAAAAGCTCTTTCTAAGGTATTTACGAGCACTTTAATACCAGTCAATGGAGGTGAGGTGTGTACACAGTACTAATGGAAAAGTAGAGTAAAGAGAACTTATACCTCTTTCCATGAATGTAACTCTTATTTATAAGTAAATTACTTCTAGATCAGCTGATGCCTCCTTCCGACTTGCTCGGCTTAAATTTCTATATCTGTTGAAGTCACGATATTTGTTTGTTATGATCCTCTTCAGTTACGTGTATAGTTTAAATCTCTTTGATTATTGTTAAGATTCTGACATTGGATCCTTAATGGGTTTTTATGTAATTAACACTACTAGACCCATATATCGAATCCATAACAATAGTCTTATCCAATCTATATCTAGATAGATATAGATAGATATGTAGATACGCATATAAAAATACTAACAACAAATTTTTCTATAAAAGTTTTTGAATTGGAATTGACGAACAATCAATATCAATAATAGTGTTTATTAATTTAAAATCAAAAATGGAGCGTGGTCAATTAGTAAAGGAGGTTCAAATCCTTCCATCCCAAATCGTATCTATTCATGGTGTATATCATATTCGAATACAAATTGTATATCAGAATTAAATTTATCCCTTTTTTAATTATTCGTCTCTAATCTAAATCATCTTGCTTTCAAATATGTGAATTCAAAAACAAGTTGAGTTTTTATTACTTTCTTTTTTTATAATCATTATTTTAATGTAATCATTTTATATATATATATATATATATATATATATTATAATTTTATAATTTTTCTTTTTTCTAATATTTTTAAATTCTCATTTTTCTACGTTACAAATTCCCTTGCGGGGAGAAGGGGTAAGAAAGATGTGCACCAAATGGAAACTAATTGTTAGTTGGATCAGGCCATAGAGTTTGAGTGGTGATTATGTAGGGGTAGCTCTTAACCACCTGTGTTTTCCTATAAATGCATGTACTCTTGTAAAAATCATCTTATTCAATTAATCAATATTCTATGGCAATTCTCAACTTGGAATTTGTGAGGTCTAACCACCTCAAGTGAGTGTTACATGTATCTACTCTCAAAAATCTAACAAACTCTATTCTGCCTATTTCTCTAAAGTAAGAACACAGATTTTTCTCTTCCTTCTATTTATATTTTCAAAATGAATCCCCTAATCTTGATAAGATTAAAGATCTAAAATTATAATCAAGTCCATTCAACTTTTTTTGTTGCAGTATAACCTCTATCATATTATCGAACCTAATAGTGTCTTTCAACAAATTTTTAAAACAAAAATTTTCCTGAAAGTAAAAATTGTGTTTTCAGTTTTACAAAATACATCTAACACTTTGATCCAAGTAACAAAAAGTTCAACCCCGTTCAAATGAGATTTTGAATTCATATAATATAAATAAAAAATAGACAAAAAAAAAAAAAATTTGCTCCTTAAAATGGATTCGCCTGACTAGCTCAAATTACTTAAAAGTCCAGGGTGGGTGATTTGTAGATGCTGGGGGTCAAAGGAATTTACAACTTTGTCCATCTTTTATCAAAGAAAAATGAAGAGAATTTAATGCCTAAAAATTAGCATTCATCATGGCATCATGCCACTTCCATTTACAATAACAATTCAAAACTACCACCTGCATGACTATGAGATAACAGTATCATCATCATTGACTCCATTAACATTATAATGTACCTCGTCATCGTCCTCGTCATCATCAATTTGAAGATCTGCAGTTTGTGTTTCACTATTGACATCAAGAACATTATGTGAAGTCCAATCAGGAGGAAAGGTCTTTTGTAGGGCTTCTGTTAGTTCCCCTCCAGTCCTCTCAATCTTGCGTAAACATCTTGACCAGTGAACCGCAGTTCCCATGTCGACAGTAATCTCAGACTCTATCATCTCTCTACATACAGACAAGAGACCACTGTAAACGTAAGATTGAGCAAAAGTGGCTCTTGATAGCAAAGATGTCACAAGACAATGGTACACTGCTTTGTCTGGTTTCAATTCAGCTAGCTTCATCTCTTCAAAGCAACTCAAAGCCTTCTCTGGCATAGAAGCACGTGCCCAACCATTTATTAGAGTGGTGTAGGTTTTGAGGTTTGGTTTTATACCAGATGCTTCCATTTCTTGGATAATCTCTGTTGCTTTCTGCCAGGAAGAAGAAAAACTGGTTAACAAATGATATAAATAAATTACCATGATTTAATAAAAAAAAAACCTGCAAATCTACCATTCAAAAACCATGCTCTGAGGCAGTTTAACATGCAGCACGAGGAGTATTATGAAAAATGTATAACAAACCAACAAGATCTGTTTGAGAGCAAACAGAAAGAAATGAAATGAGACTTCATAACATGCAAGGATTTTGCACTCAATTCATTGTTATGCAAAATGACGATGAAGATGACCCAAATGAGACATTTATGCCCTTACTTTTTAGTCCACTATAAGTAAGCACAAACTTAATAATAAATTATATTTCTCAACAGACATCAGCCGTCATACCTGCATATCCCCAGCTTTGCAACAAGCATTTACAAAAGTAGTGTAGGTATGGATGTCTGGTAGAACTCCATCTTTTCTCATTTGTTGCATCAAGTCTGCAGCCTCCCAAACATCACCTCTCCGAGCCCAACTAATAAATAAAACTAGGTTACTAACATATAAAGCAGGTTGTGAAGTCATTAATAAACAAAAATGTTAAAGCATCCAAGCATGTACACATGGAAAAAAAAGTAACAAAAATAGACAATGCCATCATTCAAGAATATATATATATATATATATATATATATATATATATATATATATAAGCAAGTGTTAAGATAAAGTGAAAAGTTCAAGTTTGATCGTCAGATCAGATGTAATTTAATCTTACCCATCAATTAGTATGTTATAGACAAAAGTGTTTCTTGGAATATTTTTTGCACTCATTTCTTTTGTGACTGCAAGGGCACTCTGCATTCTGCCTGACTTGCAACATGACTTCAATAATGCTTCATAAGTATAGACATCAATCTCCAGGCCCTCATTCCTTAACACTGTAAAGTACTGAAAGGCCTTTTCAGTGTCACCCAGTGAAGCATAACCTTGCATAAGAGTTGTATATGTATGTTCATTTGGTCCAACGCCTGCCACATTCATTTCATCCAATATTGCTACAGCCTTGGCCATCTACAAGAAAAATAACATTATTTACAGAATGTACGAAAGGCTAACGATGCATGCGCTAAAACAATAAAACTAACAGAAACATACCTCTGTATATCTAACAGTTTGTAATTCAATCATACTAAACCAGAATCAAATCAAAAAGATAATTAGGGCTTTGATAGGATGGGTTTTTGTTTTATCTGCAATGTAAATAAATCTGGGTAGTGTCAAATATTAAAGAAGACAAAATAGCTGCTGAGAAGATGACATGAAACTCAGGCATTGCACTAGGGTCCTGTAGGCATCACAACAAGGGTTGGATTGAACCACATCTCAGAGAGCAATTTGTTTGTGGTAAAACTAACCAATCAAATATCAAAAGACAATTAAGAACTGGTGTTTTAACAAAACCAATTACTATTCCTGTAGCTAGTCCTGATTGAATTAGGTAAATCTTTAACATTGAGACTTTATAGTTTATACTACTACTAAATGCACACTGAAACAAACTGAACTAAATAACTAGAGGATAAAAACATAGGTATGGAATTTAGCATTTTTCATCATCAATGGTCAGCCTTTATTTTAATGTTTCTCCAATTCTTTCAAGAATGCAACACTGTTGAAAGTTTACAACAGTAAGAAGCAACAGAAGCTAGCAGTGCATGTGATAAGAACTGGACCAGAAAAACAAAGAAACAGAAACTGAATTGTATTGATGCAAAAACAGTTACAACAATAGTGAGAGAATTCGAGGCACTCAACCTCCTACTGGTAATTTCCCAACCCCTCTCTCCTCTCTTTCTCTTCTATTTATAGTATTCTCCCTTAGTAACTAACTGAGAGTTGCTTCAGTTAGTTAACTTTTTTTTTATCAGCAAAGATAATATATTATATATATGTGAAAGAAGTACAAGTAGTACTAGAAAAGAAGAGAAAAAAACCAGCAAAAAGCCTAACCGAACTTTGGCAACCTAATACAAGGTAATAGCCCGAATTAAGGTGCCAAAGAACAGAAAAAAGAAAGCCCACATGATGGCCAAAAACAAAAGGAACAGCCTAGTTACACCTCTACTGACAAAAACCATCTCTAATATGGCTAGACCATTGGTAGAAGGGGATACAAAAGCCTTTCTCCAAGTTTGCTAACCAAGACCAGCAGAGGAATAAAGCATGCTCCAACAGCTTAGACCCATTAAAGCTTTCATTATGAAACACAATCCTGTTACGCAGGAACCAAATGCTCCATGTCAAGGCAATCCACCAAATGTACCATATCTGAACTTTAAGACCAGCAAAGTTGCAGTAGCTGTGTTGAAGAAAATGATCAATTGGGTTAACCGGGAATACCCCTACCACATTAATCCGTCCCATGGATTCCCACCAAAGCGGCAAAATCTTGTGGCACCTAAAGAAGATGTGTGATGCATCCTCAAAAGAATTACAGCAGAAAGGACATCTAGGATCACCAATATGAATATTTCTATGAACCAGATTCTTCTTAGTTGGCAATCGATCTCTCAATAGCCTCCAAGCAAAGCAAGTGGCTTTGCACGGGATGCTTAGCTTCCATAAGACTTTGTATGCCACTTCCTGAGTCCGGGTACCCAACACCCTGTTTATTAACTTGTAGGCACTTCCACCGTGTATCTACCATTCGGGGCCACCTCCCAACACCAACTATCCCCTTGATCAGGACTAATGACCATTCCCTGAATTTCCTCTAAGAATTTAATTGCAATATCTACTGCCCCTACCTAAAACACCTCCTCCAAAGAAGATTCCATTCCCACCCATCCTATAATAGAGATCCCATTTGCTGAATGGAATGGTGTTGTTGTTGGGAAAGGAGATACATTCTAGGAAACTTCGTCCGCAAAGGTATACCATCATCCTTCCACCCATCCTCCCAGAATAGTACCTTTGATCCACAACCAATGCACCATTTAGAACCCTAATAAAACCAACCATCCGCATCATTAGATTGGCAAACACTACTCAAGTCCCTCCACCAAATAGAATCACTAGCGGACCTTCTGACGGCATCAAGATTTCTCCACCCACCGTACTTAGACTCCAGGACTTATGACCACAGTTCCCCTTGGCAGTGGAACAAATTCCACCGCCATTTCCCAAGTAACGCCTTGTTGAAACTTGTCAAGTCCCGAATTCCCAAGCCACCTAACTCTTTATCTTGACAAACCACATCTCACCTAACCCATGCAATCTTGCCATGATCATCACTGCCACCCCACAGAAATCTCCGTTGTTGCCTCACCAAACGGTCCACCACCTTCTTAGGAACCCTGAAAAAAGAAAACAGAAAAGTAGGTAAAGAGTTCAGGACTGACTTGGTGAGATTCAGCTTGCCCCCAAAGGATAGTAATTTGTGCTTCCACTTTGCTAATCTACTCTCACACTTTCTCACTAAAGGTGCCCATGTCTCACTCCGTCTCTGATTTGCCCCAATAGGAACGCCCAGATATGTAAACGGTACCATCAACATTCTAAAGTTCAGGTATCTAGCAGCATTATCTAACCACTGATCATCCATCTCAAACGCTCCAAAGCTGCTCTTTGCAAAGTTAATCTTCAATCCCGACACCAGCTCGAAAAGGTCATCCGGTGGCGTGTAATTGGTTTTTTATACATGTCAGGGCAGGTATGATTTAATTGAACCACTCCTCAATATAACGTTAATCGTTCTGCCATTTTCCTCCGATGCTACCCCCAAGAAAATTGTATCATCAGCATATTGTAGCATACTGTTGTCCACCTTCTTCTGACCAACCTTGTACGCTTCAAATCTATTCTTTTCCTGTGCTTCCCTCATCAAACCCGCAATTCCCTCTGCTGCGATGTTAAATAGGAATGGGGCCAAAGGATCACCTTGCCTAAGACCTCTCTGTGGTTTAAATTCTGCAGTAGGGCTCCCATTCACCAAAATGGAGACAGATGCTGAATTTAAACAACCCTCAATCCAGCAAATCCACTTTTGGCAAAAGTCCAACCTCTTCATCATATACGATAGAAAACCCCAACTCATAGAGTCATATGCTTTCTCATAGTCAACCTTGAACACCAGGCAGCTACTATTACTCCTCCTAGCTTCATCAACCACTTCATTAGCCACAATCGCACTCTGCAACAAATGTCTCCCTTCAATGAAAGCCGACTGGTGACTATCTATAACAAGTGGCAGCACCTTCCTCAACCTAGATGCTAGCACCTTAGCAACGATCTTATAGATACATCCTATAAGAGAAATAGGTCTATACTCATTGAGGCCCTGAGGATCAAGGACTTTTGGGATCAGAGCTAGGAAAGAAGCGTTACCACCTTTAGGGAAAATTCCATTAATATAGAACTCATCCAAGAAGAGCAAAATGTCAGGTTTAAGAATTTCCCAGAACTCTTTGATGAACTTGAAGTTTAAACCATCCGGGCCAGGGCTCTTCTCACTACCACACTCCCATACAGCGTCACGCACTTCCTGTGCCCCAAACCGTGCCACCAGTAAATTATTCTGTTGCTGATCTAGGTTCATGAATTTCACCCCATCTAATTTAGGCCTCTCCCGCACCGGTTCTTCAAATCTCTTTTTAAAAGAGGTTCTGATTGCCTCTTTAACTCTACTAGGTTCGTCCAGCCAGCATCCATCAGCCATAACCCCTTTGATCATGTTACTTCTACGTTTCCAGCTAACCACCCTATGGAAGAATTTGGAATTGCAGTCACCTTCTTTGAGCCATCTTGTTCTAGCCTTTTGCCTTAGGAGTGAGGCATAAGACTGTGAGGCAGTCCACAGCTCCTCCTGCAGAACCTTCCTCCTTTTCAGCTCATCAACACTCAACTGCCTTCCTTCGCTTTCCACTTCCAGCCTAGTCATCTCACTCTCAAGTCTTTTGATGTTTTGCTAGATAACACCAAAATGTTGCTTATTCCAAGCTTTGAGGTGCACCTTCAAAGCTTTGATCTTTTCTTTCAGTACATACCCACCCCAGCCCGGAACCAAAGTTGAGGTCCAGCTGTCATGAACATACTTCCTAGTTAACTAATACTCAGTTACTACTAACAGCTTATAAGAGAGCCCTAACTAACTTTTCTTCTATTATACACCTGACCCCATCTATTCTTATATCTATCCATCCCCTCCCCTTCAAGATGGACCCTTGTCCCCAAGGTCCAAGTGAGGAACAACATTGCTGATCTCTTCCAGACTTTCCAGCTATCTTCATGTTGTGGTAGTCCTTGCCATTTAATAAGCACCTCTTGCTGCCCCCTTCTGTCATTCTTGTTTGCATAATCTGCTCAGCTTCGCAGTTCTAAATTCTCATTCAAAACCTTAGGTAAGGGTTGAATAGAACAAGTTGGTTTAACAACTTTCTTAAGTAGAGAGACATGGAATACATGATGAATTCTGCTATCCTCTGGTAGTTTCAGCCTATAAGCCACTTCCCCCACCTTCTGACTTACTTTATAAGGGCCATAAAACCTTGGACTTAATTTCTCATTTGGCTTCTTTGCCAAAGACTTCATTCTATAGGGCTGCAACTTTAAAAATGCCCAATCTCCTACTTGAAATTCTATTTCTCTTCTATGTCTATTAGCATACTTTTTCATCTGTTCTTGAGCTTTCACTAAATTCATCTTCAATTCCTGAATCAGCTCATCCCTGTCTCCGCTCAGCTTATTAACCTCTTCTAACTTAGAAGGTAAATCTGCGCCCTTGATTAACAAGGGAGGCTCCTGCCCATACAAAGCTGTGAAAGGGCATCTTTGTTGAGATGCTGTAAATAGTATTAAACCAGAACTCAGCCTAAGCTAACATATCAGGCCATTGTTTTGGCTTAGTACCAGTTAAGCACCTTAAGTAAACATCTGTTCACCACTTCTGTCTGTCCATCAGTCTGAGGATGGTATGCAATACTCATCTTCAGTTGTGTGCCTACTTGCTTGAACAAATCCTTCCAAAATTGACTCATAACAAGCTGTCCCTATCTGAAACTATAGAATTTGGAAACGCATGCAACCTGACCACATCCTTTATGAACACATCAGCAATTTCCTTGGCAGTATAAAGATGGGATAGTGCTAAGAAATGAGCATATTTTGTCAATTTGTCAACTACTACCAAAATGGTATCCTTGCCCTAGGCCTTAGGCAAGCTGCCAATGAAATCTAGGGATATATCAGTCCAAACCTTAGCAAGAACAAGTAAAGGCTGTAATAACCCTGCTGGAGCTAAAGTACTGGACTTATTTCTTTGGCAAATTTCACACTCAGCCACATATTGCCTCACAGCCTTCTTCATACCATGCCAAAACACCACACTAGCTACTCTTTTCAATGCTCTAAAGAACCCTGAATGGCCTCCTACAGGTGAATCATGCAACTCTTTTAAGATTACAGGAATTCTAGATGAATTCCTGGCCAATACCAATCTGTCCTTGTAATCAATCTCCCCCCTTTAATAGCATACCCTACCTTCTCCACTATTTTAGTTAACAGCCCTTTGTATACCTCATAAACTTGAGGATCATTCTGCAGCTCCTCCTCCCAATCAGCCCATTCCTCCTGCTGCACAATAGAAATAGCAGTGAAAGCAAATTGCCTTGAAAGGGCATCAGCTACCACATTCTCCCTTCCAGGCCTGTATTGGATTTCAGAATCATATCCAATCAATTTAGTGGCCCATTTAAACTGACCCTCATTCAAAAGCTTCTGTCCATTCAGAAATTTTAAATTTTTCTGATCTGTTTTAATTACAAACTTCCTCCCCAACAAGTAATGCCTCCACCTTTTTACTGCCAACATCACAGCCATCAATTCTCTCTCATAAACTGACTTGAGTTGACTCCTTTCTGACAAAGCTTTGCTCCAAAAGGCTAGAGGTATCCCATCTTGCAGCAGCACTGCCCCTAACCCAGTTCCAGAAGCATCTGTCTCCAGTACAAACAGCTTGGAGAAATCAGGCACTTTTAACACAGACAATTCTTTCATAGCTGACTTTAACTGCTGAAAAGCAACAACAGCTTCTGCTCCCCACTTAAAAGCATTTTTCTTTAACAATGCATTCAGTGGTTGGGCTATCTTCCCATAATTTCTTACAAATCTTCTATAATACCCTATCAGTCCCAAGAATCCTCTCAGCCCCTTAGCTTCTTTAGGTTCAGGCCATTCTGAGATTGCTTCCAATTTTCTGGAATCAGCCTCTACTCCCTTTCCAGAAATAATGTGGCCTAAATATTCTAGGGATCTCTGCCCAAAACTACATTTTTTCTTATTTATGTATAACTCCTGCTGCTGTAACACTTGTAACACAGCTCTCAATTGCAAATTATGCTCCTCCAAATAAGGACTGTAAATCAAAATGTCATCAAAGAACACTAATACAAACTGTCTCAAGAAAGGCCTCATTACCTCATTCATAAGTGCTTGAAAAGTAGAAGGTGCATTGGTCAGCCCAAAGGACAACCAAAAACTCATAGTGTCCCTTATAAGTCCTAAAAGCTGTTTTCTTAATATCTTCTTCCTTCATCCTAATTTGATGATACCCAGCTTTGAGGTCCAGCTTTGAAAACCATTCAGCTCCTCCAATCTCATCCAATAACTCCTCTATGATTGGCATAGGAAACTTATCAGGCACAGCAATTTTATTTACAGCTCTGTAATCTACACAAAATCTCCAGCTCCCATCTTTTTTCTTAACTAAAATTACAGGATTAGCATAAGGACTAATGCTGTTCCTAATATTTCCAGCTGTCACCATGTCCGTCACCAGTTTTTCTATCTCATCTTTCTGGTAGTGAGGATATTTATAAGGCCTGAGATTGGGTATCTTGCTTCCAGGCTGAATATTAATGGCATGATCTCTGCTTCTGCATGGTGGTAAATAGCTAGCTTCTTGAAAAACTTGACTGAATTGCTCCAAACTTTCCATTATAGAACCAGGAATTACTTCCTCTGTATTTTTTGCTTCTAAAGAATTTAATTCTACCACAAACCCCTGTCCCTCATTCAATAAAGCTCCTCTAATATTTTTCAAACTCACAGCAGCCTTCACCAACTCAGGATCAGCCTTCAAACTCACTTCTTGATCTCCCACTTTCACAATCAAAGTTAATTTCTCAAAATCAGCCTTAACCTCCCCCAAACCAGCCAGTCATTCCACTCCCAAAACTAAATCAGCCCCTCCTGACTCAAACAGGTAACAATGTTGTACAATCTGTAAATTTGGCAATTCAATTGCCAACTTTTTACACATGCCTTGACATTTCACCTTATACCCATCTCCTACTTCTACAAAATAAGGTTTGGTATTTGTCACCTTCAATTCCAGCTCCTTCACCATCTTAGTTGATATGAAGTTGTGAGTAGCTCCACAACCAATTAAGATCACCACTCTTCTACCCTTAATCCAATCCCACAATTTAAGGGACCTTTTGGTTGTGAAACCCTCAATGCTTTCCAGCTCCTTCACCATTTTAGTTGATATGAAGTTGTGAGTAGCTCCACAATCAATTAAGATCACCACTCTTCTGCCCTTAATCCAACCCCACAATTTAAGGGACCTTTTGGTTGTGAAACCCTCAATGCTGTGCAAAGATAGTGGATAAAACTTTTCCTTTTCCTCATCTGCTTTTTCTTCCTACAACTCCTCTTCCTCCTCTTCCTCCATCACCATCAGCCTCAACTGCTTATTCTTACAAATATGGTTAGGATGGTATTTTTCTTCACTGGTAAAACACTCCCCCTTCCTCATTTTCTCATTCACTTCCACTGGGGTCAGTTTGTGAAATGTCCTCCTTCCCCTCTAGCCTTCACTGCCAGCCTTAGCTGCCATTCCAGAATCAGCTCCCTTTCCTCCCACTGTGGGTCCTTCCCTCCAATTTCTTTGGCTCCAAAAATTAGGCTTCTATACAGAAAACCCCCTTCCATCAAATTCCTTGGGTCATGCAACCTCACCTCAGCACTTACTTCTTCTTTCAGACCCTTCAAGAAAACTTCCACCAAAAACACCTCATCCAGCCCCTTAACTGTCCCTACAAGCTTCTCAAATTGGCTAATGAAATCCTGAACTGCCTCCTCCTGCTTCTAATCTAATAAAGTCTGAAATGGACTTCCCATCATTGATCCTTGAAACCTCTGGGTAAGTGCAGAAACGAATCCTTCCCAAGACTGGTTTGGATTTCTCTGCTCCCACCATTGAAACCACCCCAGGGCTTCTCCTTCCAAAGCCACCAGAACCAACTCCATTCTTTCTTCTTCGTTATCTCCTGCAGACGGAAAAACCGCTCCACCCTGGCCAACCACCCAAACACATCCTCCCCCACAAACGTCAGCATCTCAAGGCTCCGCCAACGTGACCCGCTGTCTCGTTCTTTCCTCTGCGGTTTCCACCTTGGTTCCCCTTCGCGCGCGTCGCCTGACGGCACTTGTTTCTCCAGAGCCATCAAGAGCCTCTGCATCATCGCCTCCATCGACCCAAACCGCGTTTCCTATCACCTCGCGATTCTCCTCCAAGGCCCCCTCTATCGCATCCACCCGAGCTTCCATTTTCGCACTGCCTTTGACCACCATTAACACCTCACAGCTCCAGAATAGGAGCTCTGATACCAGTTGATAAGAACTGGACCAGAAAAACAAAGAAACAGAAACTAAATTGTATAGATGCAAAAACAGTTACAACAATAGTGAGAGAATTCGAGGTACACAACCTCCTGCAGGTAATTTCCCAACCCCTCTCTCCTCTCTTTCTCTTCTATTTATAGTATTCTCCCTTAGTAACTAACTGAGAGTTGCTTCAGTTAGTTAACTAACACTCAGTTACTACTAACAGCTTATAACAGAGCCCTAACTAGCTTTTCTTCTATTATCACCTGACCCCATCTATTCTTATATCTATCAGCATGCCACCGTTGTGCCAATTTTAATTTCAGAGTAATCAATTATATTAAAAACTTTCCAACTCTCAGAACTTTAAGAAATAATTTTAAAAAAATCAGGTGCATTTAATTCACTTCTAGAATATATATGTTTATTTAATGGGTCAAATAAGTTTTTGGTCCCCATAGAATTTCAAATTTCGGGTTTTAGTCCCTATAATTTTTTTTTGCCTGAGCAACAAAAAGGCAAAAATTTAACCCCATAGAGACTAATTATGAGCAATAAAAATAAAAGAGGGACTAAAAAGGGGGGGGGGGGGGAATTATAGGGATTAAAACCCAAAATTAGAAATTCTACAAGCATCAAAAACTTATTTAACCCTTATTTAATTTACTGAAATTAGCTCTTTAGATTCATTTTCACTTTTGAAAATCATATACATAAGTAAAAA
>PYAF01004167.1:38392-53726 GCA_007407185.1 Glycine tomentella | reverse complement strand
GTGTAGTAGGTCTATGCCGCTCCTTCTGCATTTGCTTCACCATACAAATGGCACGATCCATGTTACTCATCCCACAAAAAGCTGTTATAATGTTATTGTAGAGTACTACATCAGGCTTCAAACCATCTTTAGTAAAGTCTTCAAAAACGGAGAATGCATTAGCCCAATCTTTCAACTTCAAGAATCCATTGATCAACATCGAGTACGTCTTCATGTTATGTTTTAAGCCAGACATTTTCATCATTTTGCTAATCTCCAATGCTTTGGAAACTTTTCCTATCTGAAAAAGAAGATAAAACAGAGTGGTGTCAACAGGCTAGAATTACTGGTGGCACATACATTTGTTTGTCTTAGAATGTGGATTTGGACCTAACTCAATCCCAAAAGCTAACTCATAGGATGAGGGTTGTCCACCACTTATATACTCTATCTTGGCACTATCTCTAGCCAATGTGGGACTTGAGTTTTTCCCAATACAATCCCTCCTGCCCAACACTTTTGGACTTGATGCGCGGATAATTTGGTGGGTGCCCCTTTTGATGGATCTAGGATAGGATCTGAAACCATGCTTAGCATGTGGATTTGGGCCTAACTCAACCCCAAAAGCTAATTCATAGGGTGAAGGTTACCCACCACTTATATACTCTATCTTGGCACTCAAACAGATATTGAGACTTGGGTTTCTCCCAATAGTTTGTTACTTGTTTGACCAAAATTAATTTCCCCACATCTTAAAATTAAGGTAGCTAAAAGTAATCATTAAGCAAGCAGTTTCAATAAAAGAAATAAATGAAGGAACACATCATATAACAAGAAACAAGAGGCCTTTTGGTTTAAATGAAAGAAAAATCAGTAACTCAATCTGCCTCTTATAACCTTGGGACATAAAGGACAGTTTATTAGCAGCAAATAAATTGTCTGTCAAATATTAATTTCATGTGTTTCTAAGGGAATTTGGTTCTGAATTTCAATACATTATCATTCAATCAAGAAAAGAATTCACAATAAAGAAAACTAATCATGCCCATAACAGAGTGCAAGGATCAAAAGTGAGGATTAAGAATTGATAACAGAGACTTATTTAACAGATAAATAAATGGATCGATAATTGCAAGGGAGCTTAAGGTTATTTTTCTCTGAGGATGAGCAAATTTTTTTTCAAATTGGCAGCAAAGACATTTGATGTTTAAATCTGTGAGCTCTTGTCAACTATTCAAACCCTCACCACGAGCCCAATCCTAGTGGCTTATTCCCTTTTATTTTTTTAGACTTGTTTATCATTCCTATATGCATTACTAAAGAAATCTATTGAACATTAACAACAACAGAAGTACATAGTATGCAATTGTAGTTGAGGAAGGAGGATCAAATGACGCAGGTTCAAAAATTGACAAACTTATACCACCCTAACCTTTTATAGAATATAATCCTTGTCAGGACAGCCGTTGAATTGTAACTGTCCATCATCTTGATCTTTCACAATTTAAAAAAAACATCAAATAATTCATATTTTCATATATCTGAAATTTATATTAATCTTAATATGTAGGACATTTAAATAATGTGAATTTTATTGGTCTGATCTACATGATAGGAACTTCAATAGTAGCTACTGAATGAGATAAATGAACAGGATAGCATATATGACCAAATTAATATCACATGTGAAATATATCTTACCTTGGTGTAAAGATTAATAAGACAACCATAGCTGATAACTGAGGGAGAGAAACCACATTCCTTCATCAAAACAAAGACAAGTTAGTGTCATTCAATGTTGAGTGCAATAATGCACAACAGTTTTAGATACCATATCCAAATAAATCAAGCTGACTATGAGAGTAGTATAACACAAGCTAAATTAACAAAAAGGGAACAAATTTCAAACAAAAATAGTGATACTCATGCTAAGAACCAAAACTTAAAGAGAGATGCTATATATTTTATGCATGAACTCTAGACTATAATAAACAATTGGAAATTGCTTACCATCTTTTCTTTTAAAAAACTACAAATACTATAAAAATACTATTAATACCTGCAGAGTGAGAGAGATGAATTTCCTTTAATAAAAATTTGGTAAAGTGCAAAAATTAATCTCTCAAGAATTGTTTCAAAAACAGCTTGAATTGCCTCAGTCAAAAGGTAGCAGCTGGAACAGAACAACACAACAAGCATCACAACTGAGCTAAACAGACAAATGTAGCCAAGACTACAGCAACCCATAGCCAAATAGACAACTCTAATACAAACAGTACAAGGCAGAGAAAAAGGAAATTCAAAAAAGTGGAAGAAGTGTAGCAAGTAGCAACCCAGTCACGAATAAGCTAATTCGGGGCAAAATAAATAAGATGAAGCCAAACAGAAGCAATGGAACAGGGCCATACAGACAAGAAAGAAAGTGTTATCAATGGCAGATGGCGGAACACAGCGGAAGGCCAAAATTCTGTCATATAACACGCCATTGTGGTCTACGGTGCCACCATAGCAGGCCTCCCTTCACAAATTGCCTATGGCGGTTGGCCAAAAAAACCCGCCATGGCGGCCATAGCACCTCCATTTAACAACACTGAAAGAAACCAAATAAGGGGACATGAAAAGACAAACACACTGCCCAACAGGGCAAACCAAGATGGAAGAGTGGCTGAAATAACCAAGTGAAAGGTTGACAGACATGCAGATAATGAGGAGGTGAGATTATCTATATGGTTGCCAGCTAAGGTGGCTGAAGATGAGCCTTGACACGCTGACATAAAAACCAGCTGGAGAGTGTGGACAATCCAAGGCTGGGAGATTTCTAGAGAGAGATCAGGTCCTAAAAGATCATTGATTGGATACTGCAAATGTTGAGAAACAGAGATGATAGCTGCAGTGCAAAGAAAATCATGTTGAGGATATGAACAAAACCACCGAAGTACTAATGTTAGCTTGGAAGGTACACATAAGCAATGGGTAGGAGGACCGTATGAGCAAAGCTAGTGTACAGGCAAAAAGCACAGGACAGACTTTGCTCTTTCAAAGAGAATCCTACATACAATCTGGAATTTTTATGTTAGAAATTTATGCTTAAGTCCCCCTATGCTATTCGATGTTCGCATGGAGTGGGACATTTTCTTTTAAAAGATATAATTGATGACAACACAATGAGCACATAACATACCAAAACTAGAAACTGGAAAGACTATATTAATAGTGATGATGATAAAACTATGAACGAGCAATACCTTAAGTCTGTCAAACACAATCAAGCATTTCTCTTCATTACCAATCATTGTATAACCATCCATCATGGTATGATATATGTCAATGGGAGCATCTATCCCTTGTTCTTCCATCTCCCTCACCAAGGCTTCAGCTCGATCTATATTACATGTTTGACTGTAAAATGCATCAGGATATCAAAAACAACAAGAAAATTGAAAAGAAATGACAATTATTTGCACATTAACAAAAATTGGAAACTTACAAAAACAGAAATCTAGATTACAATAATAGATAAAAACATTAACTACATTAGGGAATAATTGAGTGGTCAATGTGTTTAAATTTTAACCTAATATTGATTTAATTAACAACTTGAGAGGAATTTTTTTTTTGTCTTGGCAAACATTGATACTTATACTAATTTTTAGTTTCCAGCTAAATATTACACAAAGGAAAAAGAAGGAACTGACACAAGTAAATTTGGAAGACAATTCTCCATTTAGTAATAATGATCTACCCAATACTTGCAACATATGACAAATAAAGGTCTTGAATCATATCATAGAAATAAAAATGAACCCTTAAAAGAAATATGAATGCTCACCAGTGCGCATAAATTATGCTCCCATAAATGACAGCATTTAAAGATGGGATCTTCTCTTTGGCCTCCTTAAACCAATGATCTGCAGCACTTCCAAAGCAACATCAAATAGTTATCTCCATGATACAAACTGATGCTTTACTCTTCACTCATTTATGAACAGGCCCTCAAATTATTTCCCAATTATCAAAGATCAAAACTTTCATACCAGCACAGAGAAGAGAATAAAGAAAACGTGAGAGTGGGGTAAGTAATTTGAGTATGAAAAACCAGAGGTGAACAAACCAGCAAAACCTAATATTCAATCACTTTAGTAAGAGAGAAAAAACAAAACCCAGCTATAGCAGTACACTTCACACTTTGGTGGTTGGGAGTTCAGAAGATCAATTGATCTCCAGTGACTGATGCAACTTTATAGTCTATTTTCCATATTTTTTATTAAAAAGGAGAATAGAAGAGCTAAATAAATGAGGTAGTTAATAATGGAAAAGGTTTTTGGCTTCCTTATAAGCTGGAAAACTTGGCATTCCACTTCTAAAGTTCAGTGGCAATCAGTTGCTAGGATTCCATTCTGGCATTATCAGTTTTGAAAGTTTTGTTTATTGTTTGGATTCAGCTTCTCTGTTACACAATAAATACAAAGTATTTTCTTTTTATCTATATAACCCAAACATCTTCATTTCCAATTTTCTGCCACAAGAGTATGCTTTTCCAGAAAAACTGGTATAGAAACTATCCTTTAAAGATTTACCCCCGTGTATTGAACTGGAAGTTTGGAACCAAAATGAAAGTCTAAGCTAGCCACATAAAAATCAATCTGGGAACCTTTCAATTTTTCCCTTTGGCATGGTATCAAAGTTCTATAACCAAGTAGTTCAAATTGAATCCTTGCTGGCTACGTTCTTTATGAAATTATTATAAAAATAAATAAAAAAACAGCATAATTAAAGCGGGCATGTATATCAGCCAAACATCAAGCCCAAGTTAATGGGACGAGTTAGAGACAGAAACCATTTATATAGGTTCACTTAATAGCTTAATCTTTTAGGAGAGTTGGTATATGAACAAAAGAAAGGAAAAAAAAAAAACTAACAAGTACAAACAATACTTACAATAAAAAGATACAGTAACGGGGGAATTAATCTGGTTTACTTACTCAGCATTGCCCATTTTAGCGAATCCTCCCACAATTATACTGTATGTCACTATAGTCATTTCGATTCCCTCCTCCTTCATCTTTCTAACACAATGTAAGGCTTCTTCCATGTCTCTACCAACTGCATAAGCATGAATAAGACTGCAAACATTTAACATGTATTAATTATTAAAGTCAGAAGAAACAATAGTCATAGTGCTTTTTCTTTTCCATAAAAGAAATTTAATTTTGAAGGAAAAAAACTGTAAGATGGGGAAAATATTTTCCTTAAACCAAAGAACAAAATAAAAATGGAAAAACAAAAAATACAGAATACCAAACAGAATCCCTAAACAATGCTAAAAACCCTTGTATCGTGACAGTGTATGTGAGGAAGAATTGTAGGAGATCATAGCCCCAAGTGGGCAAGAAAATTGGCATGACTTGGGGTAACTAACTGCCAGCACAGCCAGTGCGAAAATTTTGTTGTAAGCTACAGAGAAGTGATATAAGTGGTTATAGTGAAATGTGATCTGATGTTGTTCCTATCAATCAGAATCCTTGAGTTAAACACCAAGGAGGAGAGAGAAAAATGAAAGTACAAGTTTAAAGAGGACTTCTTTTGAATCGTAAACATTTGAAAGAACAGAAACTCGACAGTTAAATATTTTTCCCAATCAATAATATTCAACTTTGCAAAGAAAAGTCAATTCATTCACATGTTCATCTCTGAAATGACAACACACACCAATCAGAATGTTGCCTTAGCTTAAAAGTAAAAACAATTTTAGCAGAAGTTAAAATTATACCACACCTCTAGTACAGAAGATTTTGTATAAAGAACGTACCTACTGTACACATGTGAAGATGGCTCTATTCCTCTTGCTCGCATACTCTCAAATGTTTGGCGTGCATGATGCATGTCCCCTCGTCGTGCATAATATTTAACCATCAAGCCATATTCTTTTCTAGCAGGCTGAAAAATTAATAACAACAAAATGAATCAAAGAACAATTACTTATTACTTATAATTAAAATTACAAAAGATAAACACAGAACTCACAAGTACGCATTAAAAATTTTCATGCAGCCATCTATGTGTATGCAAAAAAAGATGTCACTTCCTTTTTTCAAAATAAAAGGAAGTATTATAAATCTACAACTGGCTCTGACCTAAAACAAAGATCTTATTTTCTTTTATTTCACACAAAAATACACAAACTTAATAATCATTATTTCTAATTTGCCATAGTTTTTTATGCCCTCTTCGATAATAATACGATGTAAACAAGAATTTTTAACTAATGACAACAAAAGAACATTTATCATAATGTGTTACTCCCTTATCTCAGATTTATGTTCACAATAGCTTTGGCAACCTTAAACACATACAGTTGCATACATTAGCATGCAACAAATCAGAAAATTTAGACTAGTGCAACCAAAGAAAATCAAGAAACCTGTCATCTATCTTGTTTAGTTGCCCTCTGGAGTCCTACATCTTCAAACACCCCCCACACTCAACTAGAAAAATACAAAAAGCCCCACCTCTTATCAATTGCTCTTCAGTAATGGTGAAACAGAGGCCAAACAGTTCAAGTTTTCCACAAAACAACTTCTATGGCTTCAAATTTTCTCTTTAATTTCCAAACATCATATTTTTGACCCCTAATTTAATATGACTTATATCAATGTCTCACCCGTGTTGTTATTAAGGCAAAAACCAAAAATTAACTTCATTTCTTGTTTACAGAAGTATGTATTGGAAACAGTGAAAACTAATTTTTCCTTATTTTACGTTTTCATTCACTGTTTGCTGATTAAACTTCAGAAAGCAAGAAATAAAATAAAACCAGAATTCAGAAAATAGAAAGAAAAAAAAATAAAACCAAAGGCCCTTCAATCATAAGCTTCCACTACAAATAAGCATCTATTTAGACAAGTTTCTCAATAACAACTTATAGGGGAAGAAAATAAGAAGGAAAACTAAATAAGTTTTTCCATAAGTTAAAATTAGCTTATGCATAAGATAATTTGTAAAAACTCTCTGATATTAACTTTTCCAAAACCTGGTTTTTAACACATGCATAATTTAATTTGTAGAAACTCTCTCATATTAGCTTCTGCAAAATCTGATTTTTAACTTATGCATAAGCTAATTTTAGCTAGTAACTTATTTCATTTTTTTCTTCTTATTTTCTTATGAGAGTTAGAGAGAAGTTTATCCAACCAGACTCTAGTTTTATCAATCTCGGGTTCAAGTCCTGGGTACTCAACTACATTAAATATTTGGAGGGAGAGTTTTGTCGCACATAGTAACAGGATTGCTTCCGGTGGAGGATAATCGTGGTTTAGACAAAAAAAAAAAAAAAAAAAAAGACTCTAACTACTTCTCTACTCTACTCTACTATACAGAAAAACTACACAAGCAACCTTCTAAACAGAGTAAAGAGTTAATAGAAGCAACAACTAATATAAGAAGAGCACATAGAGCAAGATAATGAACCTTCTTAATTCTCTGGAAGGCGGTCACAACGGCCTGCCAATTCTCCGGCTGGGTTTCCAGAACCTTCTGGAAGCTCTTCCTGGACCCGTCCCTCTCCTCGTGCCACGTGGACGGGTACTCTCCCTTATCACCACCATTCCCTTGCAGCCACCGCGCCCTCTCTTCACTCCTCTCCCGCATCCTCTTCCCATCGTCTAGCTTCACTGTCAGCACCCTCCCATGGAACTCGACGCCGTCGAACTCCACCGCCCTCATCGCCGCCTTATCCGCCTCCGCCTCGTCCCCCTCACCGCCGTCGTAGATGACGAAGGCAAACCCCGCGCTCCGCTCCGTGTCGTGGTGGCCCTTGATCAGAATCACGCTGCGTATGGGGCCGAACTGCCGGAAGAACTCCGCCACCTGCGGCTTCTTCACCCACGCCGGCAGGTTCCCCACGAAGATCTTCCCCGGCTGCCGGAAATCGGAATTCCGGGAATCAGAATACGCGCCTTCGCCGCTGCTATCTTTTTCGGTTTCGGTGTCGATTTCCGGTGGTGGCGGTGGCGGTGGCGGAGGAGGAGGGGAGAGTTTGCTTGTGAGCCATAGCTTGTTAGCGAGGGGGTTTGAGGTTGGAGCGGGTTTAGTGTTTGAGGGAGGGGTTACTGGTGTGGCTTTGAGGGGTTTGGAGGGGCGGCGAGTGGTGGCGGAGCTGTTGGAGTCTGACGGTGGTTTGAGGGAGAAGGATACGGTGGTGGTAGCGGCGGAGGAAGAGGGAGGATGGTGTTTGGGGGAGAAAATGGTGGTTTTGGTGGGAATGGATAAGTGCGAGGTGGAAAATGAGAGAGGTTCCATTGTTATCGTTTTTGGCGTTTGTCTGAGTAGCAGTATCCGAACCTCATACTCTATCCACTGGTAAGGGGGTAACTACGCTGTGTAAGATATGATGAACCTTAGGCAGGTGTAAGATATTTAGTAGTACATTTTTTTTATAAAGTAAATAAATAAAGGTTTTTTTTAATTTTAAGATAAATACTCTTGTTTTTAACATGAATACGTTAATAAAATATATTAATAATATAACTTGTTAATACATTCATAATAAATATATACAAGTTAATAAATTTCATAAATAGATAGTAATACATTTATTTTTTTATAATATTATATGTCTCTAAGTAGTTATTCCAATTCATCTTGAACAAGGTCAACCAGAGATGTAGTAATTTGAAGGAACAGTGGTGTTAGAAAATTTAATTCCCTGAATGCCACGTCGTCCTTATTATTTTCCAAAGTGCCACGTCCCAAATTCGCTGGCCCTGTAAGCGAAATCTGCTAGCTGAGTTGGCATCTCCCTATTGGCCACGTAATTCGCTACATTGACCAGCGAATTACGTGTGTCAGTGCCCAGGCCGCAATGGTTCAGGAACATGTCAGGCTGTCCTATTTCGCTGAGACTCCCTGCGAATTACATGACATATGACACGTGTCAGCTCCCTATTAAATCGTTGTGAGGAAAAGCGAATTAGGAGGCATATTTTGCTAGATGGCCCAACAAATTTAAGCATATATAACCCCCTATCCATTTTTCCAGTTCCCACATGTTCTTGTGAATGCTTTGTTATTTTTCAATTCCAAACACATTATCGTAAAAACTCTATTTTTTTAGTTTAATTTTCACAAAATGAGTGGTAGTAGAAATGGATTAATCACCATTTTATATTATAATGGGAGTAGATATTGTGGACCTAATGGTCAAGTTTCTGAAGGAGAAAGTAAAATGTTTCGTATGCCCCCAGGATGCAGCCATCGTGATCTGATGAAAATGATTTACAAGAAGTTGAGATTACCACGCGGACAATCTATCTCTCGAATGACTGCTAGATGTGCATCGGGCAACCCGGTGCAGTGGGTTGTTGTGGACATTGTAGATGATGACGATGTAGCGTTAGTTACAGACGCATGCATACTGGACGGAGAAAACCCAGATTTGTCAAATTGTATGCGGAGTTAAATTGTGGTGGACAATCAAGCAGTCAACATTGTGTCGAACCAATTGGGTCCATTGACATTAACAAAGAGCCGTTGTGAATCCCGAAGACAGAGATGTATCCCCATCACCACCACTACCTACCCAACCAACCCAACAAATGGATTGTGAAGATAGGGATATATCGCCCCCACCACCACCATCAAGTCAAGCAATGGAGAATGAAATGGTGTCGGCCTACGACCCAACTTGGCCTATGGATAGTTCTGAGGACAAAGTGGACGAAGGTGTTGTTCCAGACAGTGAATCATCCGATACAGACGTAGATGATGATTTCGATCGTTCTTTTCTAATTCCTTCTCCAGGCATTGTCGGAATGCAAGACCCGCCTCCGGTTCCAGGTATGCTTATTTATTGTTTTGTTAGTCACTAGTGTTAAAATTATTGCAAGTTTAATTCCGACAATGTGTTGAATGTCTCATTATATAGGAGAGGGCAACGTTCCATTTTGGTCTGACATACGCTATTACACGAATATTAATTGGGCATACCCAGATTAGGAGTCTGATAACATGCAAGGAGTGCGAATACCTAACTGGCAGATGGGTCAATAGCTATATAAGGACTAGGTGTTTGAGAGCAAGCATGATGTTCAATTGGCAATAAAGCAATACTGTATGGTTGAGCATCACACAACCGTAGTAAAAAAAAGTGATACGAAAAGGTTTATAATTGTTTGTGAAAATCATTATGACGGTTGTCCATGGAGGATGAGGGCATACGAAAAAAAGGGTGGCACTGAATGGGTTGTAGGCATATGGAACAACTAACACACATGTGTCGATCAGAATCTTTCTCAAGATCGCAAGTAGCTTGACTCAAATTTGATATGTTCGATGATCTTAGGTACTTAAAATACAGTAAATTGAACTCCAAATTTTGCTGAAAATGTATTAATATATTATTGTTTGTCAAATTGCAGAAATGATCAGAGAGGACCCCAGTGTTAAAATTGGGTTAATTCAAGAAAGGATAGCAACAATTGTCGGATTTCATATATCATACCAGAAGGCATGGAAGGCAAAACAAAAGCCATTGTGAAGGTTTTCCGGGATTGGGATGAGTCCTACGGTTTCCTGCCAAGGTGGTTGGGTTATATGTTAAATTTTTCTCCTGGGTCTGCCTACAAGCTGGATTTGAACGATCATTTTATTGATGGGCAATTCGATGGAAGTGCTAAGGTGTTCAATAGGGTGTTTTGGACATTTAAACAGTGTTGCGATGCTTTCAATTATTGCAAACCAGCTATAAGCATCGACGGAACCCATTTGTATGGGAAATACCAGGGAACATTGCTCATTGCAACATCAGTGGATGACAACAATTATGTCCTTCCAATTGCGTTTGTGATTGTTTCCGGGGAGAATATCGACAACTGGTCGTGATTTTTTGCACTAATTAGGATACACGTGAAGCAAAAAGACGGAATTTGTCTAATTTCAGATCGGCATGCGGGCATATTCGCCGCGGTGAACAATGTCGAACTGGGATGGCAACCACCCAGTGCATACCATGTTTTTTGCATTCGCCATTTGGCGAGTAATTTTAATCACAAGTTCAGCAGTGTCATGTTGAAGAAAAAATTGAAGAAATTAGGTATGTCTGCCTATATGACAATGTTATTACATCCTCTTACTCCACTGATCTTATGACCTCATTTTTACCTCGTGTTTGTATATGCAGCTTATACAACCTCGCGCTTGGATTTTGATGCCGGATTAGAAACATTTAAAGAATCAAGCCCTCAAATAGCCACATGGATTGATAATATCTCAAAGGAGAAGTGGAGTATAGCTTATGATGAATTGGGAATAAGGTATGGTCACATGACAACCAATCTTTCAGAGTGTTTTAACAAGGTACTTAAAGGAGTCAGAAGCCTTCCTATTACATCCCTTGTGCGGTTCACATGCGCTCGACTAGCAGCATACTTTGTCGCACATGGTCAAGAGGCCCGTGAGGAGATGGCCAAAGGTAATCATTTCTCCAAATTAGCATGACAAAAATATATGAGGATGGTTGAAAAATCCGCAACACACTATGTCACTTGTTATGACACACTTAAGACAAGATTTGAGGTTCAAGAGACGTACAACATACGCACTCATAGGGGTGGTAAAAATTGGTCGGTCTCGTTAAGTGAACGAAATTGTCAATGTGGTGAGTTCACTACCTTCAAGTTTCCATGTAGTCATGTTATTGCAGCATGTCGATCCATACACCACGATCCCAGACAATATGTAGACCCTATATATAGTGTCGCGTATCAATGTCAAGTGTATTCATCGTAGTGGCTTCCAATTGGAAATGAGGACTTCATACGACCAGTTGGACCACCCATCGTTATACCAGATGTGTTGTTGAGACGTAAAAAAGGAAGGCCAAAGAGTACACACATATGTAATGAGATGGATTCGCGAGAAGGGTTGACAACTTGTACAAGATGTGGTTATTGTAAGGTTATTGGTCACAATAGGCATAACTGCCCTTCACGCAGGCAGGACCAGTGATGTACTACTTGCTTATACTTATGTATTACACTTTCATCAATTAAGAAACAAATAATATCCAAAGTAAGTAGAGTCCATTGTCTTGCATAGTACATCCAATTAAAATACATGGATATAGTCCACCATAATCATGCATAAAACATCAAATAAAAATACAATTAAAGTCCATCATAGTTCAGAGGTCATTTATACCAAAAAAAAATCAGTCATCCTCTCTGTGTTCAGCATGGTATCCTCCACAACGGCTCATGTTATACTCGTATGATGACAGATGACATCGAAATCGCGCTCCCCTAATCGGATTTTGCCTAATGATGCGATCAGGGTCATCATCACCGTGGTCATCGTTGTGTTCATGTCCCCCATCCATTGCCGCCAATATCTCATCAGTCGAATACTCTCCAAAACTGGGAGAATGTATTAAGTGGGCTGAATGTGTCGTAGGAGTCGCCATAATCGGATCGTTCTCTGACGTCAGAGTAGTGGGCCTGTAACAATCTGTAAATGTGTCCGATCCAAGTGTGAACTAAAACTCAACTGAACTGGGCCCAGCTGAACTAGGCCCAGTTGAATTGGGGCCACCTGCATACATGGGATACGCTGGATATGTGAATCCGGACTGCGGCATCAATGGTGCTAGAAACCAAGGGGGGTATTGTGACCTAGGAACATCATGGGGTGGCCACAGTACTGCTGAGATAGGCCTGACGGTACCCTGGTGCATAAAACATGCCAATAGGACGCGAAGGAAGAGGCGGCACAATCACAGGTGTGTCTGCAACTGGCAGAGTGGAGTGGTGAAGGGGTAACCCCTCGTGACGCACACGCCGATTTTTGTGAACCACTACAGGAGGGGCCTCGGTCTGATAGCGCACGGGTGGGGGTACAGCATCTCCAGGATCTGTTATTCTGTCTAAATCATCGCATGCGGCCAACATTCGAATCGCCTCCTGGTAGACCTGGCTCATGTCGAATGCCTCTTGTGCCTCAGGTGAAGCCATATGGACAATTGTCTCGGCTCGATCTGTCTGGTCATAAAGTATTATTAGTGAAAAAAATGAAAATTAACTTGCAAAATACACGATACTGTGTAACAAGCATACCACATGTGCATTTAATGTGGCTCTCCAGTCATCCAGCGACGGGTAACAGAGTAATATCACTGCATGTATTCACTGTTGGCTGATAGGTACCCATCTCTTTGCATAGGTTGAACGTCCTGCAACACAAGCGAATCTCTGTCTACCCATTGGGCAATAAAGAAACCATGTTGCTGACTCCAATCCACATCTGTCTTCCCCGTAATACTAATCGTCAGCAGATCACTACAATTAATCGGATTCTCTGGAATTGGCTGGTCAAACCCAAACTGACAGAGAACTCGATCCGACTGTTGGTAGACGACAATCTCGTAACAAATAAGAGGACAAACAGCCAACCATCTCCGAACCATCTCAACCTCCAGTGGATGGACTATGTCTACAAGGTCATACGACCTCCAATATATGTCTCTCCTGTGCATTACATCAATATAATGCCGATATCTGCGAATGTTTATATATACGGTTTGTCGCGTATCGTATACATTAAACCTGTAACAACAAAATTACTGCATTACCAACATATGCACCCAAAAGAACCAAACCATGGAATACTAACATAGAAAAAAAATACATGTGCGCATATATCTCGCGCTCTATGACATCCTGGTCTTCCACCCTAGGAAGGTTAGGAGAGATGGTCGGGAATCGCGTCCAAGCCCACAACTGCAACAACAAAGCACATCCACCCATCTCACGACGGCCTGCACGTGTCGCCTTACACAACTCCCTATATAAGGCTGCAAAAACCGCAGAGCCCCAATTGAATGTGCCTGTGCACTGGAAATCATCAAGATATAACAAGTACCGAGCGGGCACAAAGCTCGAGTGGTGTCAACAAACAACATATCGCCTAAGATGCGCAATATCAATGCACGAGTGTATCTCCGATGGCCTACTTCTGTGCCAGCGTGGACCGCATAAACATCAAACTGGTCCCATAAATAGTGAAGGCCCATCAAACCGCCATGCAAATCCCGATCAGCAGCCGGCTCAACCCCTAACAGATCACCAATAATAGCCTGAAAGTTATGTCGTCCGTGACGACTAGAAACAACATCACCATCGGTCGACAGCCATAATAGATGATGTACATCCTCCAGGGTGATTGTCGATCACCTCACCCATCGTCATATGGAATGTACGTGTCTCTGGTTGCCATCGCTCGACAAGCGTTGACACAAGGTGGCGGTCGATCTAAAACATTCAAGTTACACAACAGTTACATATATATTACAATAAAATGAAAGCAACATATTAGAAGTTAACTCAAGACTGAACATGCTTACCTCGTGATTGCGCAAAGGTGCAACATGATAAAAACCAACCTGTCGAAGCCACGGATGAATCTCCTCAGGTATAGCGTTATGATTGTGCGTCGCGACATGCCTTACATTAAGTACACGCTCCGGCGTGGTCGAATCACCGTGTGAATTCCACACATACGTGGATATATGTTTCTCCTGTAGTGTAAGGAGAGTCTGTATGGATGGACGGGGGTCAATCACGCTCAATGGAGACTTAGCCAGCGGGGTCGGTCGAACACATTCATTGTGATCCATTCTTCTAATAAACAATCCTACATAACAAATGCCTAACCAAAATAAAATATTCTATACGTTCAAAAAAAAATTAATAGCTTAATGTAATAACATTGTTATTTTTAATTAAAAATGCCTAATTTATAATTTATAAAATTACTATCATTTTAAATTCAAAACCAACCCTTTTCACCCATACATATAACCTAAACAAGGTAATTTTGTCTTGTCTTTGTAAACTAATTGTATATGTTTGGCATGAGAAATTGCGTTTGTACCCAAACTTTGTATAAAATATTAGAAGAAAAAAACAGAAAATATGAGATAAAATTATTGATGTACGAAAATAAATAAAATAGTGTTATAAAAAGTATTATATAAATATAATGCGCGAATAATATAATTTATATACACCATAAATTAATCTTATTTATCTATCTATTAATTATGGAAAAATCTTACCGGTATATATAAATTATTTATCTATAATTTCTAATATATATATATATATATATATATAATGTTTTATTTTATAGTCAATATTATCATTTTAAATTTAATCAACATTTTAGAATTTAAGATTTTTTTTATTTAATTCAATTCTTACAATAACTAGCATAATAATATTTGATTAATATATTTATTACAAAATTATTATTTGTTTCTTTGTTATAAGATAACTAAAGTTAATTATTTTAAATTACTTCATGG
>PYAF01004167.1:16547-29906 GCA_007407185.1 Glycine tomentella | reverse complement strand
ACTTCATGGTGGTTTCATTCAACGAAGTGGCACCCATTTTTATCTAAATGGAAAGTCACACTACTTAAACGGATTCAATTCCTATTGGTTAATGAATATAGCATCCGATCCATCTACAAGTTCTAAGGTCACTACAACTTTTCAAGAAGCTTCCCAACATGGTTTGAATGTAGCAAGAACATGGGCATTCAACGATGGAGGTTACAATGCCCTTCAAATTTCTCCTGGTTCTTACAACGAGAATGTCTTCAAGGTATCAATCTTATCTTAATTAATTTACTACCTAAATAATTTTATGCTATTATTGTGTGCACACATGAGTAGTATTTTTTTTCTTAAAAAATAAGTAAATATATTAATGGTTATATCTTAATACCCTCCATTTTTATATATAAGACTCAATTACCTAATTCATCAAAATTAAGAAAATAATTAATTTAGTTGATAACAATAAATTTGTATTAAATTTATAACTTTTTTTAAAATTATCATTATTATTTATACTTCTCTTTTCTAATGATTTCTCAATATATTTTCTTTTCTCTTTTAATGAGAAACATTTTTCATCTAAAATTAATCAATACAAAAAATATTATAAATTAAGTCTTATAAAAATATAGTATTTTAAATTTGAATCTTATAAATAAGAACAAAAGGATTACATTACTTTGAAAACAATGATATGAACAACGGGGAAAAAAAGAATATTATAAAAAATATTTTTCTTTTCTAACAATGTTATTAATTTTATTATCAAAATTTATTGCCTTACTTGCAACCTTCTTTCAACTTCTTTTTTTTTTACTGAAATTATTTTTTTAAAATCCATGTATACATAAAATTGTCCTGTATCCCTTTCTAAAAAAATAAACTCGTGAAAACAATGTAAAAATTATATCATATATTTCAATAAAAAAATTTATATAATGGTTAAAGGTGTTTCTAAGACTTACAAATAGAGTGATATTTAATTTTAGTTCTTCAAAAAATAATGTCTCATTTATGAAAATGTATCATGCTTAGACTCTAGTTTCTATCAATTAGGGATCATAAGGATATGACTTTTTTTTGTAAAGGACAGTGATTAAATATAATACGATAGATTTTTTAGAGTAAGAAATATAGAGAATTTAGGGACTAATTCTTTGGGCGAAGTGGAATGGTGATGCCAAACTTTATTATATTTTTTTAAAACATAGCACTAATTATTAAGAAGTTATCTGATCAAAAGTAGAGATAAAGTTTTGTATGAGACTTTGAAGGTACATAATGTGAGTATTTTCATTCTAACATGATTTATTCTATATTTAAAAGTTAATCAAAATTTGAATTGTGAATAATTTGATCAAGTAACATAAGTTGTTATCACTTATAACAAATTTTACTAAATATAATTCTATTGTTTGTTTTACAAATTTTTGTGTTTGTTATTAAATGGTATTTTAATTAATTTGGTGCTCTTTGGTGAACTCTATGTTTTGTAGGGATTGGATTTTGTAATTTCAGAAGCAGGAAAAAATGGGGTACGACTGATACTAAGTCTAGTAAATAACTGGAACGATTATGGTGGCAAGAGTCAATATGTCCAATGGGCAACAGAACGTGGTCAATATGTAAATAATGACGATGACTTCTTCACTCACCCTATTGTTAAAGAATACTACAAAAATCACGTCAAGGTAAGAATTACAATTCAGCGAGACAATTAATTGCGAGAGTTGAGAATGTTAAATTATAATTATTAGATTAAAATTAATTATTTAAATTACATATTTAAATATAAATTTTACGTGCTTTTTTCTTACTTAAAAGATTTCAAGAGATTTGTAATTGAATACGTAATATGAATTGTTAATTAATATAATAATTGTGATTAAATGTTTTTATTTACATAATAACCAAAAACTCTGAACTAATTATATGCACTTTTTTCATATGTTAATTAATATAAATTTAATCAGGAAACTGTAGTATGGTTTGTATTTAGTTTAATTTATTTTGATGAAATAATCATTTTCCACGATTCCTTAAAAAAAATGAAAAATTATATTAAAAAATTGTATCGAATAGGCATTTAAATATGTGAACATACATAAATTTATGTGAAATAGTTATGATGTTCAAATTTGTTTTGCTTAAGAGTTTTGTATATCTTTAATAAAATTGGCATTTTGATCGATAAAATCTCAAAAATTCTCACACAAGTGATTACTTATGTATGTTTCTTTCAAAGGATAAATTATTTTTGAGCTATAATTACAAAAGTTACCATAATTTAAAGCTTTAATTTGCTAATAATTAATTTATGTAAGAAAATTTGTGCAATTTTATGCATTTCTATAAAAAAAAATCTACTTTAGTTTCTTAATTAATGTCCTAAGAGAACTAATTACCATTTTGATGCAATGATGGGTTCATCGACCAAAATTCATCCATAATGCAACTTGTTTTACCTTTGATCTTATATATAAGAAACAATTACTTAATTCATCAAGATCAATAAAAATAATTAAATTAGTTAGTTTGTCATAAATTTTTATTTTATTTTAAGATTACTCATGACATTAAATTAAACTATTTAAGATATGATTATTTTTCAAAAATAACTTTTCAACCAATTAGCGTGTCTTGTTTTGTTGATTACTCAATAAATGCATTCAATTTTATGGGGGAAAGAGAGTAACTATTAATAGACCTAACAATTAATTAGGGGTAAAAAGGAAATTTACCAATAAAGTGATCTTATATTTCTTATAATTAGGAAAAAAAAGGTTACATTTGATTTCTTATATATAATATTAGAGGTAGTATTTGGAATGATTTAAAAAAAATATGGTAATTTTCTATTGTCCATACAAATTAAGCTAACAAAGTAATCATTAACTAATTAGTATGATATACTTGTTCAATTATTTAACCTTTCACTAATTTGAATTGTGATGCAGACTATGCTGACAAGAAAGAATACTATAACTGGATTGATATATAAGGATGACCCAACGATTTTTGCATGGGAACTTATGAATGAACCACGTTCCCAAAATGACTACTCTGGGAAATCAATTCAGGTCTTTTTTTTAGGTCTTTGTTTTTCCTTTTGAACATGTAATCAATTATAAAGTGTCATATATAGTTACACATCTCTTAATTAAGATCATAAAAATAAAGTCGTTGAAATATATATAAAAACGTTTGTTAAATATTACAGGATTGGGTGAGGGAGATGGCCGCCTATGTGAAGTCCATTGATAGCAATCATTTACTTGAAATAGGGCTTGAAGGATTTTATGGTGAATCAATGCCAGAAAAGAAACAGTTCAATTCTGGAAATCAAGTAGGAACTGATTTCATTTCTAACAACCAAGTTCCTGAAATCGATTTTGCCACCATCCATCTCTACCCTGATCAATGGTAAATCCTCTATAAATATTTTCATTTATTCACTACATATAATGTAAATCCATGTAATATCGTGTATATTGCTAGTGGTGTGAGTCAATGGATGCTAATGTTTAAGGTGAATTTGGATGCAGGGTATCGAACTCTGACGAAACTGCTCAAGATGACTTTGTTAACAAATGGGTGCAAGCCCATATTCAGGACTCAAACGATGTTTTAGGAAAGCCTATTCTTCTTACCGAGTTCGGAAAGTCTTCAAGGTCTTCAGGATACAGTGTTGATAAAAGGGATAGTTACTTCGGAAAACTATACAATTTCATATTCAACAGTGCTAGTAATGGGGGCCCATGTGCAGGTGGACTTTTTTGGCAGCTAATGGCCCAGGGAATGGATGGCTTGCATGATGGCTATGAAGTCATCTTCGATGAGAATCCTTCAACTGCCAATGTCATCACTCAACAATCTAAAAAGATGTCAAATCTTGAATAATTGTATGAAAAAATATCCTTATCTTGTAATCAAATTATTCAATCTTACTAGCCATCAAAATGGTGGTGTGGGATGATATAATATCATAATAACTAATAAGAAAGGAAATTCAAAATAATACTTTGGATCAATAAATGTGTCTTTAGAGATAGTACAATTTATCATGTTTTATCGATGTTAACAATTGGAAAATCTAATGCATTATCTTTCATTCATCAGAGGTCATTATATACACATATTAGAGCTACAAACCAGCAACAATTAGCAACAATTAAGGGAATCAAATATCTACAAATAGGGAATTGATGTTTGCTATAATTTCTATTTACAATTAGATTCCTATAATTACTCCTACAAATTAATAACAAATTGATCAATGATACTATTCAAAATATACAACTCAACACTCCCCATCAAGTTGGGGCATAGATATCTATCATGCCCAACTTGCCAATAGCATCTTGAAACATCTTCCCTGATACAACTTTAGTCAATATATTAGCAAGCTGATCTTCAGATTTGACAAAAGGGAAGTGTATAATTTTTTATCTAATTTTTCCTTGATAAAATGTCTATCAACTTCAACATGTTTAGTGTGGTCATGTTGGACTGGGTTGTGTGCAATTCCAGTTGCAGCTTTGTTATCACAATGTAGACTTATAGGCTTGTCATAGTAGATTCCCAAGTCTTTGAGGACGCTCTCGATCCACAACAACTCACAAACACCATGAGCCATACCTCAAAATTCAGCTTCTGCACTTAATCTTGCTACAACTTTTTGTTTTTTGCTTTTCCAAGTGATCAAGTTGCCTTCCACAAAGGTGAAATAACCAGAAGTGGATTGCCTGATAGTTTGATCTCTAGCCCAATCAGAATTTGTGTAGCCTTCAATGTTGGAAGTGTTATTCTTTGCAAATAACAATCCTTGGCCAGGAGTACCCTTCAGATACCTAAGAATTCGATATACAACATTCATATGGTCCATACTTGGGGAATGCATGAAGCGACTCATGACATTTACAACATAAGCTATGTCTGGCCTAGTGTGAGACAAATAAGTTAACCTTCCAACCAACCTTTGATATCTGCCAATGTCTGTTGGGACTTGATCTGGGGAAATTCCAAGCATATGATTCATTTGTATAGGTGTTTCAAGAGGTTTACATGCAAGCATTCCTGTCTCAACTAGGAGGTCCAAAACATATTTCCTCCGTGAGAGAAACATCCCCTGCTTTGATCTAGCAATTTCAATGCGTAGAAAGTATTTTAGCTGTCCTAAATCTTTCATATCAAATCCAGACACTAGATACTCATGTAACAACTTCATTTCACATAGATCATCACCAGTTAAAACCATGTCATCAACATACACAATCAAGGTTGTTACCTTTCCATCTTTGTGCTTTATGAAAAGAGTATGGTCTGCATTACTTTGTTTATACCCGAAGTTCTTCATGGCTATGAGAATCTCCCAAACCATGCTCGAGGTGATTACTTAAGCCTATACAAGGCTTTTTTCAACTTGCAAACTTCATGTCTTCCTAAAGAACTCCTTTTGACACCTGGTGGTATTTCCATATAGACCTCTTCTTCAAGATCTCCATTTAGAAAGGCATTTTTAACATCAAATTGCTTCAAGGGAAAATCTCTGTTTGTAGCAATAGACATAAGAATTCGAATTGTATTGAGCTTGGCTACCAATGCAAAAGTTTCTTGGTAATCTACTCTATATATTTTTGTGTGTATCCTTTTGCAACTAATCTGGCTTTATACCTATCAATGCTTCCATCTGCTTTTAGTTTGACTGTGAACACCCATCTACACCCTATAGTTTTCTTCCCATTTGGTAAAGGAACTAACTCCTATGTTGCATTCTTTTGTAATGCTTCCATTTCTTTATTCATTGTTTTCTTCCACCTTGGATCATCTAAGGCCTCCTACACATTGTTAGGAACTTATACACTGGACAATTGATCAACAGTTAAAACATATGATTCAGATAACCTGTGAGTGGATACATAACTACTAATCGGGTATTTGACATTTATTTTTGGATCTGGTTCATATTGTTTTATTTTAATACCTTTAGTAGGCCTCAATGAGCACCTAAAATTAATATCACGAGTATCCAAACAAATTTCAGAAGGGATATTTATTTCAGCCAATTCATTAGAGGTTGAGTAAGGAGTTACCTCTGTAAAGGTCTTAGGTGTGTTATCAGTTACATCCCTGGATGATTCTTCTATTATAGGTGTTAAAGTTTGAAGGTCAGCAAGAACATGGTCTAGTGTTAATGAAAATAGGTGCAAGTTCTTCAAGAACATGATTATTTATAATTGTCGGTGCAGAGTTGCTCCCACTTTGGTAGTTCCCCCATCAAAGAAAACTTTTACTCCATTATAACTCTCCCCCTGAGGAGAAGTTTCAGAAGCTTCCACTGAGTAATAAGTTTTTGATTCCCTAAAAGATTCCTCTAGAGTAACATGCATTGTGTGAAGGAGAGGATCATAACACCGATATCCTTTTTGAAGATTTGAATACCCCACAAATACACACTTCTTGGCATAGGGATCTAACTTGGTGCATAAGGGTTTGGGGATATGAACATACATAGTGCAACCAAATATCCGAGGCTCCAAGTTGGGAATATGAGGAATAGAGAAATATGACTCCAACTTTTGTTGGGGTGTTTGAAATTTCAAGGCCCTAGAAGGAGTGCGGTTAATTAAGTATGCAACATATTTTACAGTCTCTCCCCAATAAGACCGAGGCATATTTAAACCAAATAAGGTTGCCCTAACTACTTCCATAAGTTGTCTATTCTTCCTTTCAGCTAATCTATTTTGTTGAGGAGTGTAAGGGTAGAAATTTTGGTGTCGTATCTCATGTTGATTGGCTGAGGAAATTGTTAAAAGGTATTGTTAACATACTCCATACCATTGTCAGATTGTAAAATGCAAACTTTGCATTGATATTGGGTATTTATCATGCTGTGAAAGTGTTGAAAGGCTATAAAAACATCCCATTTTCGATGTAATAAGGTCACCCAAGTCATTTGAGTACACTCATCAATAAAGGAAACATAATAATAGGCCTTAGAGAATGGAGGAACCTTGGCAGGGCCCCATACATATGAATGGATAGCTTCAAAAGGTTTTGAACGTTTATTAACGTTTGGTAAGTAAGGAATACGAAGGCTTTTAGCCAATTCACAAGTACTACAATGGAAATAAGAGGAATTCAAAGCAGAAAATAAATGTGGTTGTAACTTCTTAAGATAACTAAAGGAAAGATGTCCTAGACGTTTATGCCAAAGCCAAACAGTGGCTCGAGCCTTATCCTCAGTGCCAGTATGACATGCTTGGCCCAACTTATCCACGCCACCATCGGTGACCTCCAAATAATAAAGCTTACCTCCTTTAACACCATAACCAAGAATCATCCGAGTGGGAATGTCCTGAAAAACACAAAATGATGGCCAAAAGGTTACAGTGCAATTAAGAGTGATCGTAATCTGACCAACAAACAACAAGTTACACTCAAGAGACGATACAATTATGACTAAATCAAGTGTAAGGTGTTCAGATAAGACAAGAGACCCTTCACTAGTAATTACTTATGTACTACCATTAGTAGATATAATGGATTGGGAAGAAGGGCACAATAAGTGCAAATTACTCGAATATCGAATCATATGATCTGAAGCACCAGTGTCAATTATCCAAGTATTATTCCTAGAATTGGTAGAAAAAGCAAAAGACTTATCAACTGTAACACCCTTCTAATTACTATAGTATGCCTAAATCATAATACTTAACTAGAAGATTTTAACTTTTCTAATGTAAAATTTTTAACCAAATCCGAGAAAAACTTGTCTCAATATTTAAAATTTAACTTTGTTATGAAAATTACGTTTATATAGAGTCTGTTGAGACTTTTTGGTCTCTTTAATAAATTACAAACTTAGTAATAACTTGTAAATAATATTTCATACAATAATATTAATGTCCATATACTACAAAACATATAGGAAAATACTACAAATCTGCAACATTAGAATAAATCTTCCAGTTTGTCTCCAATTTATAGCTGCTTCTCCCGATTTATCTGTCTGGAATGACACGGAAACACACTAAAATATTGAGAATTCCAGAATTCTCAGTAGGTCTTAACAATTTTACAAAACCCATTCAAATCCATGTCATCGTCATCATTCTAGCTACTTCGATTTATTTTGAAAACATATTCCTATAGACTTATCTGCACATCTAATTCATTTTATATTTTTAAAACATATATGCTGAAGTAGATTCATTTTATCCATAAAAACAACTCGAACTGCTTTTATATTCTTACATTAATAAAACTATTCATTTACACATCAAACCTTCCACACACAAGATATCATTCATTCAAGTAACTAACAAAATAACACATTACTTTTATTTCAAACAAACTGTTCTAGAGTCTCTCTGTGGATCTGGACATATCCCAAATCATTCTATGGATTCGGTACAAATAAACAGTTCCAGAGTCTTTACATGGATTTGGACACATTCTGAATTACTTATGGATTCGGTACCAAAACCTCAAGTCACTTTATGGACATGAGCATCCAAGATCTCTCTATGGATCAAGGATTTTTTCATACACTCTATGGATATGAAGCAAAACCTCAAGTCACTTTATGGACATAAGCATTCAAGATCTCTCTATGGATCAAGGATCTTTCCATATCACTCTATGGATATGAAGCAATAAAATTCAATTTCAAGATCTCTCTATGGACCTTGCTTTCAATATTCATTTATCTCCAAGACCTTTACATAGATCTTGCTTTTCAACCACAACCACAACCACAACCACAACCATGGAACAATTCTCATATCATTGAATCAAAAACATCATGAAACTATTGTGGTTCAGTTACACTATACTACAAGTTAAATTGTAAATTTATTTAACATATCTCACCCTTGGCCGAAACACATCTATACACAAGTAAGTGTTCCCAACCAATTAAACACTATCATTAGTTCATAATTATCTCCATCATCATAACATAAGCAAGATCAAAAAGTCCACTACTCATTTATCACATGATGAATCTGGAATACTCAAACTGGCTCATTCAAGTTTGTGCAAATATAATTAATCACAATAGCCCAAGAACAACATAACAACGAGATTTCTCACCACATACTATTTGGTTTTTCATATAATCTGTATGGATATATAAGTCATTAAATTTCCATATTTTAGTATGTTAAACTAGACATTCTAAACTTTCCAGCAAGGTATCACATGCTTCAATTGGAGTTCTAAAACTCTAGCTATAACATTTTAATAGCAACAGTCTAACGCTGCTAGCAAGCTCAAAATTCTACACTGACATTTCTTAGTGTTTTCTTGACTGCAATCAGTATATAATCTAGATTTATCTGAATTTTTTATATGTTATATCTAACATCTTGATCTTTAATTCCATATATCATACACCTTATTTGAATAAGAAATGAGAGATAAATAATTTTTTTAAAACGGGTAGCAGTGGCTGTTTTGAGTATGCACAATTTTGGGCAGCTTGGGTTTAAATAAATTCTGGACATGATTCATTATTTAGTTTGGCCCCATATTTTAGGACAACATAGAGGAAATCCTAAGCTTTAAAATGAGTGGTTAAACACCTCATTTGGTTAAGAATAGAGTTATAAAATTCTAAAAACAGTCCAAAATTCAGCTTAAAGCCATTCGAATAATCTCAATAATCAAGTGATAAATAAACTTAAACATACACCTACCTTGAGAAATTTTGCTTCCAATTCTTCCAACTCTTCCGAGTAATTGGCTGCACCTCAAGGTCTTGAAAGAATGAAAGTCTTAACTTGTATTAGATGGTTTGGAAGGAGGAAGAGAAGGAATTGGAGGTGAAGGGCTGTGGTTTTGATGTCAAGAAAAAAGTGAGAAAAGTGAAAGCAAAGTGAAGAGAGAAAAAGAAAGAGAGTTGGCCGTGAATTTGAAGGAGAGATAGCATTACATGTTCAGAATTTTAAATCAAAGGAGTACTTATAGGAAGAATTTTAGTTAGGATAGAAGTCTAGGAAAATAAATTAGTTAGGATGAAAGTCTAGTTAGTCCTTAGTTTGGTTCTAATGCAACTAAGTCATTATGCTATGAAGATATTTTAATTCTATGCATGCTTATCTAATCAAAAAGCAAAGATTCCCTTATTAATTGTTCAAGGTGAACGTGGAAAGCTTCTTAGAGAGCTTGATTTTGTTTGTTTTGTGCACATAAGGCATTCACGGTTACACACACACACATAACTACTTCAATTTGCGTCTTCTTTTGTTTTTGCTTAAAAACATGTACACACATAGCCACTTTCACGTGGCTTCCTTATGAATGTTTTCCTTTTAAGTTTTGTTTCTTTTCTTAAATTAACTAATCATGACTAAATATATTCTAAGTACTTCTAAGATTGTCACTTGGATCCCTTTGCTTCAAGAGTATCCTTCTTGTATCACACATATGTGTTCCTCATGTGATAATTTTTCTCATAACATCATAGATATTATTTAGATAGTCTAAGATTTTATTAGACACCTAATATTTTTTGTACTTAATGTGTTCACATGGTCTAAAACTCTAACTTATGATAACTTTAGAAACTAATCATAAATTTTTGGTCAGTCTAAGTACTCCTAGTTTTCTTGTGATTTTTATCTGTTACTAAGGGTAATATGATAATTTGTCATTTCATGGGTATTTATGTAATTTCCTCAAGTTTTCACAAAATATCTAAGGTAAAATATCCAAGCGTATTTTGGTAATTTGTCACTCACTCCAGGGGTATTATTGTAATTTCTACTTCAAAATATCTTACCAAAATATCTAAGGGTATTATTGTAATTTTGACTTCAAGGGCATTTTTGTAAATTCTACTTCAAGGGTATTATGGTAATTTTTACATCAAGGGAAAAGGGTAATATGATCATTTTTCTTCAAGCATTTTTTTTGTTATTTTCCTTTTTATCTTTAATTAACATATTTAAATTTTGGGATGTTACACCGACCATACCTGGTTGAGCAACATTAGCAGTAGGAGTAGGTGTATCACCTTCAGAGGAAACTAGCATGGCCTTTGTAGGGAGCTTTTTTCTCAGACATTTGGAGAAATCCCACCATTCAGGATAGCCAATTACTTCGTAACAACGTTACTTAGGATGGCCAGTTTCATCACAACGAGAGCAAACAAAATTGTTTGACTTTCCAGAAAATGAATCCTTATGAAGTTTTCCAGTAGTAGAGGCTGGTCGCTGTCGTGGTGGATGAGTGAGCAGAGCTAAGTGTTCAGAAATAGAGCAATTGTTGCCCATGGTTTGATATTCACGTCGAACATAAGCATAGGTGCTTTCTAAGTCTAATTTTGGGTCTTTACGTAAAATTTCTCCACGAACCTGATCAAACATTGAGTAGAGCCCACTGAGAAAAATATGAACACGAAGGCGAGCCATTGCATACTGCATTTGAACTACCCCAGCGATAGTGTCTACCTGAGGAATGATGATCGATTTCCTGAAAGATAGCCACAAGTTCGTTAAAATAAGTGGATAAAGGGCAACCTTGCTGCTTTGTGGAGAATGATCTCTGATTTAATTCAAAGAGGCAAGTCTCATCTGAGCCATCGTAAAAGGTTTTTGACACTGCATCCCAAATTTCTTTAGCTGTTTCAAGGCGGATGAAGCGGTGCATTAGCATGGGTTGCATGGAATCAATGAGCCAGCTCTTGACTCGTTGATTTTCAGTAAACCAAACATCAAAAGTAGGATCATCTGGCTTTGGTTTCTTCGTGGTGCCATTGAGATAGCCAGCTTTGTCACAGGCATCGATACGCATTTTCATGAGTTGTGCCGTAAGTGGTAGTTTGAATCATACAAGACGACACTCACTGGGAAGGACGAGTTATCTTGGTGAATAACAATGTTCTGGGGTGAAGGAGTGGGATTCAAAGTGGGTGGGATGGCAGAGTCTTCTGAGTTTTCCATAGCAGCGAAAGAAAGAGGGTCAAAATTAGGGATTTGGATTTTGAAGGTTAGAAGATGGTGATAGGTGATGATCGTAGGATGAAAAAGGATATGGACACCTACAACTCAAAGTGTTTTCAAAAAAGTGTAAAAAAAAAGGTTTTGAAGAAGATACAAAAGAGAAAAAGGGTATGATGTGGAACTTAATTCACAGAGTCCCTTCCCTGTATGAGAAAAACCAGCTCTGGTGCCATGTTAAACAATAGGACCACTGGAAAATGTAATACATCATCTTTCATTCATCACCATAGGTCATTATATACACATATTAGAGCTACAAATCAGCAACAATCAACAACAACTAAGGGAACCAAATATCTAAAAATAGGGAATTGATGTTTTCTATAATTTCTATTTACAATCAGGTTCCTATGATTACTACTACAAATTAATAACAGATTGGTCAATGATACTATTCAAAATATACAACTCAACAATCGAGTACCCTAAGTTATAAATAAAGGTGTTCCAAAACACTAAATTGAATAATTTTTTTTAACCAAATTGAATTCAAAATAAATGAATTTTTTTGTAAAAGAACTAAATCAAATCAATTATTTAAAAGGGTTTGGTTCAAACTAAACCATTTTCATGAAATGGTTCAATTTGAATTGAACTATTTCTTAAAGCGATTCAATTTGGTTCTTTGAAAATTTGAACTATACATGAGTGTGAAAAAAATAACTGAACCAAATCAATTGTGAAAACTATTTATTCTCGATTTGACTATAGTTACAAACACTATGTCATTAACATTGTTTTCATATTTGTTGGACGCACATAAACAGTTTGCTTTAAACATCTCATTTTAAAGAAGATTCAATTTTTGTCTAACACACTATTCAACCCCCTTTAGTTTGATATATGTTATATGGGTGGAGATGGCTCACGATATCATGTGAAGATGATCTAGAGGTGCTAGGGAAAAATTGGGAATAGGAGCTATGAAAGTCAGAAAATGTTAAATACTTATTAAACACTTAAGCAAAACAATTTATGTCGGTTTTAAATAGCTAGAAAAATAAACGTGATAAATTATGATTGTTACATTATCACTAAATGAAAAATCAAAAGAAAAAATAGTTTAGGAACTAAGACTGAACAAATTTTAGTTAAGAGATTAATAATAAAAATGTTGAATAATGGAGAAATAAAAATATATTTTATTTTATTTATATTTATGTTTTATTTTCTTATTCTTTGAATATGTTGTTATTAATTAATATATGTATAATTGTTATATATATTGTGTTTTTCTTTTTTTTTGTATTTTATTGCTTTTTTATATTTTTAAGTAGGCGAGAGTAAGTTTAGAAGCCAATACGGTTTTAAAAAAATATACCCTTTATTAATTATTGTTATGAGAACTTAATATAAAAGTAAT
>PYAF01004166.1:94651-107596 GCA_007407185.1 Glycine tomentella | reverse complement strand
CGTCCCAGTCAAAAGTTATGACCTTCCGTAACTTACGAAAAAATCGCGAAAACCCTGCACCCCCTGCCTATGCTGCCACGTGTCACCACTGGGCTAAACACGCCCCAATTGGGCGTGTTTAAACACGCCCCAATTGGGCGTGTCCCATTGCCCCATTTTGCCAATATTTCCTAAAATTGCCCCCTTTTTCCAATTTTTTTATTTAATTATATTATTTTTAAAAATCAGCCCCCTTTGATATTATTATTGGGTAACCTGTTTATTCTATAAATTTTCTATTATTTTATAAACAAAATTTAAATAAGAAGATATTTAATATCTTGAAAATAGAAAATTATTTAATACTTATAATATATATTAAAGAAGCAAGAAGATTATTAGAATAGTGGTGAAGGAAGAGTGTTAGATTTATTGATAATAATCTTTTTATTTATTTTTTATTTTTTGATTCTATCCTCAACACAATCCTTAACAAATGAAATTAACAAATTCATACTTTATCAACGACTTATAGTATTATTAATTAGTTAATTAATAAATTTGAATAACATTATAAAAAAAACTTATTTACTAATACAGCCTGAAAATGTAAATAGTTTTTAATTTGTGGGGGTTTAAAGGAAGGATTTTTTTTTTTTAACAAAGAAGGTACTAGGTGATAAGATACTTCTAATTTTTTAGTGAGTGTATATATTGTCAAAATTTTGGAGGGGGTTAAGCTCTGTCCCTAATTAAGTACAAAGATGTTGTCGTGTAGTCGATGATGTACATTCTAATCATTCTAAGCTTGAAAATATTATATGCATCAACAGAATGTGCAACTTAAATGAGATGATATGGCCATTACTGAAGAAGTACAAAAATGCCAGATCATTTGTTCACACTTGAGACACCACCGACTGAGGAGTCCTCAGGCCTAAGAGGTACTGAAAGAAAACCCAACGAGCTATTATTCTAGCGTAAACCTTGGTGTAGCAAGGAGGGCACTACACCTATTTATGTTTAAGGGTGGAAAAATTAATGTATGGGATAACTTTTAATCTGGATCATAATGGATCCCATCAAAATAAAATCATTAATTTATTTTGATTCATTAAAAATTATTTAAAAAATTCAATCCAATGCTATTTATTTTAAAAATTCATTCAATCCATCCATTAACAATTTTTTCATGGATGGATATCTAATACAGCCATATAAATTTTAAAAATAATTATGTTTAATATAAAAATAATATTTTATTTTTAAAAAAATAATATCAACTCTGACTAGTGTGACTAAAAATAGCTTTGGTCGATAACGGACAAAAATTGTCGTGATAGATGTTGCTAAAAAACTTCCCAAATACATGTCGGCCAAAAATTTTCCTTGTCGATATTAGTCAAAAAATAGTCTCGACCAACGTCAACTAAAAACAGTCTTGTCCAAAGACGATTGGAAACTTTCCCTAGCAAAAAAAAAAACATTGGATGACATCACTTAAAGAAAATGCTAATCAACAATAGTCGAAAAAATACTACGTGATATCCTCTGAAAACTACTCTAACTGACATCATCCATTAAAAAACACTAGTCGAGGTTGGGCGAAATTTGCCCTGGCTGATGTTAGTCGAAAAGAAAAACCATGGTCAAAGTCAATTGAAAATTAACCCACCTGACGACAACCCAAAACTTTACCAATTGACATTGGTAGAAAGCATCATTGGTTGACATTGGCAGAAAATAGGCCCCTCACTTGCGCTGGCCAATGGCAATTGAAAAATAGTTGCAGCCAATGTTGGTCAAAAAACAATCCCAATTGAAACCGATTTAAAGTAGCTTAGACTGACGTCAACCAAAACATAGTCTTGACAAAGTTCTATCAAACTGACCTACCTTATGTTGACTGAAATATATTTTTAAAACTTCATATAAAATATACTTTCTAAAGAAATTTTAAAAAATAAATTTAAGAACAATTTAAATATGAAATAAGTATGTTAGATCAATTTTAACCTATTAAGTATTGATTGGTGAATCCATTGGTAGTTCAATTAGTTGAGCCTCCAACATGTTCCGTATTCTACATCAAGTGTCACTTCACCTATTTGAGTGTTTGTGTTTCTTCCCTTGCACTTGTTTTGTTTTGTAGTTTAATTTACGTTGAATTATTTACATGCCTTTTTACTCTGTAAATACCAAGTTAATTCATTAATTGCTTAAAATTAGACGTATAAGAATGCTGAGTATATTCAAATTTCATGTGAACTCGACATTCGAATTTACCATTTTATTATTACTTGGACAATTTAATACACTTGTCAAAGAGTTCGAGTTCAGAGAACAAATTAAAGTCATTTAAAGAGGAAGGTAATGATAGCAATTGGGATATATACATCAGCAAGGATAGGCCGAAACGGATTTCTTACAAACAATTGAAGCTTATAGATTTCGTGCAGCGAGTGTACTAGCCGTTAGGACTTTTCTATTTCCTAGAAGTTTCCTTTGAGCTTGTGACAACAATCTATGATCACAAGATTTAGGGTTGCTTTGTATTTAACTCTGAATTCTAATGAAAGGAAACCCTGAAATATTCAAAAAAAAAAAAAAATCTTTGATTTTTATTAGTGTTGTTTTCTTGGAGATCTGATATCCCAATCTCAAATTTGATTGGGAATCATTTGTTTATAATAGCTAACAGTTTGATGTATCATTTATGCATTGGTTCTTTATTTTAGGCCACTTGTTTCTTTCCGCATCCCATAAAAATCAAGAAGCACCTCCTTTACATTTTGGAAAGGGTTTTTCAGAATGTAATTTTACATTTTGGATTAGTTTTTTCAGAACATAAAGGAAGTGTTTCTTAATTTCTATGGAACGTAAAAAACATTATCTTTTTTTCTAAGTTGACTTCTAGGTCAAGCACAGAGCCTTTTTCTTTGGGTAACAAGACTTTATTTCAAATATAAAGAAAATAATGGATAAAGGGAATTTGATGTTGATAAAAAAGGAAATTTGATTACTGTATGGAGCTAATAAAGTGAAGGTGTGAGTTATAAGAAGAGGGTGGGGGGTTAAATTGGGATCCTTTATAATGTTCGACCCTAAAAGCCAAAGTTTTGAATATTTTGAATAGATTATCACATCTATTATTATGTGTGATGCTCAGAAAGTTTCTTTGAGGATATGTTTGGTAGAGGAAGAAAAATTCAGGGAGAACAAATAGGTAGAAAAGAAGCGGAAAAAAGTAAAGTATATAATAAATAGTGTGAAAATAAAAAGGTTATATGATGAAGAGAAACAAAATATATATTAAATAAATAAAAATTAAATTAATATTATTTAATATATAATAATAATAATTTTAATAAGTAAATAATAATACTTAATATATACATATATATATATATATATATCCCACTACTAACCTATTGATAAATTTAATTTCATGTTACAGTAAAGTTTCTAGTAGCTATACTTGCACATTTGATGAGAGAAAAAAATCATTTGATGCAATGATTTCAAAATTCATTTGGATTTTTTTATGATTTTAATCTTATACTTTTTTTGGTAAAAAGTTTTGAATTAATGTCTGATATATATAAAAACATAATAAAAAAAATTAAAATATCAGATATCCTATTTATAAGTCATTAATTATATGTTTAATGAAGTGGATTAGTTGATGATTAAAGAAGGGAATTGAACAAATGGTAAGATATATAAAAACAATAAAAAATCATATGTAACTTCTTATATATGCACTTTGACTAAAAAACATGATTACATTTTTAGCTTTTAAATAAGTCTATAATTTTAGTAGTTCTACTTCTGAATATCTAGAATTCATGTTTGGAAAACTTCAACTGGAGGCAAATGCCTCACACTTTCTTTATGTTTTTGAATTTTGTGTTGTCCATCAAACCACAATCAAAGTATTGATTAGTAGATAAGTTTAGAGAACTTAAAGTTTGATTCTTGATGGTTTATTATCATTAAAACTCAAGTTTCTAGATGATTTGTCTCGACATTTAATAGTAGTATAACTCTTTAAATTAATATATTACTTTTTTCATATTTTAATACATGACATAGTTAGTGTTGTTTTTATTCTTAAAATATAGCTTAAGTAAATACATGAATTTGTCTAAGAAGACATGGGATCTTGATTTATTATTTAAATAACCATTTAATTACTCAAGATTAAAAAACATGCCTCACTTAAATTCTTACATTTTAATTTCGAACAAATTTTAAATTTTGGAAAACTATTTAGTGACTTTTTTAATCATTAAATTAGGTTGAATGAATTTTTTTAACAAATATATCCAAGGACACTTAAGTATCAATCTATAGAGAAAGAAATAAAAAATAAAAGATAGCAAAGATATGTTTATCCCGTTAAATTGTCCAAAAATTACTTTATTTAAGGGCTTGAATCAAGAGTTTACTCAAAATTTTGGGAAAAATAAAAGCTTAGTTACTAGTTTGGTCTTCTAAGTTAGTCCTTAGATTTGATTTTGTCCTCTCTTATTGTTAGAAAGTTTAATTTGGTTCAGTAAAAATTTTAAATTAATTATTTTAAAAAGGTCAATGGGTATTTTATGAATATTTTTTTAAATAGATTCAATTTAATCGCATTTTTCTCCTTTACTATGAAAGTTTTAAACAATAAGACCAAATTTAATTTTAAATAGGACCAAAAACACATTTTAAAATTAAGATACCTAATTGAAAATTCTTAAATAAGAAGACCTACTTAAATCATTTTATAAAATTAGATGATCTAATTAAAGTTTTTAATAATAAGAGAACCAAGTTCGACTTAAAAAATTGATCAGATGACCAAAATATTTTTTTTTCTAATAGACTTTGTCAATATTGTTTTTCTTTTTGTGGTACTTTAGTTAGTCGATCAATGATGTTTATTATATTGTCATTTTTAATATGACTTTGTTGATGATGTTATACATTTTTTGTCGGACTTTATTATATATTCCGCACGACTAACATCAATCAACGACAACTGAGTTACAATTCATTTGGCTCCAGAATAATGGAAACATTTGATGAGAAGTTCAGTTTCGTAGTAAAACTCACGTTCGACAATCATACGGGCTAGTATTTTTTTTTTAATTACAATATTAGTTTCTCTTTGATTCTTGATATGCGCGTTTCTGGTCTCCATATTTTGTTTTTGTGATTTTAGTGTTTGGTCTCCATATTTTGTTTTTGTGATTTTAGTCTTCTGTTCTCCATATTTTAATTGTAATTTTGGGTCAATCCCCTATTTAGGATACGTTAACCGTTACATAGACTAACGATGTGACAGTATTGTGATGAGATAATTAAATTTTTACATTTAACAATTAAAATGTTTAAAAAAAGAAATAAACGTATTCATGCATATGCATATATTTTATGTATCTGTATTCATTCAGATATAATTTAATATATAAATATTTATGTATATGTATTCACGTGCATATAAATATTTTAGATGGGAGAAGATAAATTAAAAAGGATAAATATATTTTTTCATTATAAATATCAAAATATTTAAAATTTGTTCTTTTAAAAAAAATTTGATATAATTTTTTATTTTTGTAAAATTGAAATGTGTGTCAAATTTTAACTCAGAGCTATATTTGGTATCCAAATTTTCATTTAAACTTACGCGTTGACTCATTTGGAAAGGGTAAGACATTTTTACTTTTTTATATGGTTGAATTCCTCTTTTTTTGTAATGGATGGATTGAATGAACAACAGATAAATAAATTGATTTGTCACCCCTATTTATGTTGTGGTTCTCTCTAACCATTATTGCATTAGATGATAGTGGTGATAATCGACTGCCTAACATGTTAGATGGAGTGCTCCATTGCACTACTGATATGTGCATCTGTGATGGTGCTTACAATGTTTACATATGTTAGAAAATGGTGTTCCCTTTGTAGTTGCCACACGCCTGTAAATGCATCGATCCCCTGTTTGGACTATGTAACATTCAGCTAATTGATAGCCAAATTGTATAGATGTCAGGAGGATCTACGTACTTAATGGAAGGGTCTTAGGTGCATAAAAGGTACAAGGAGAGTGAAGGCTTCATGAATAGAGGTAAATATGAGTGTAGTCAATTAGTTAACAACCCCTCAAGTGCTAAGCTAGAGGTGTGAGTGTTTGCGAGGGTCAGCTGTCACAAGTTGGACAAGTAATATCCCTCAAATATTAAATCGAGGCATGGGCACTTGCATTTGTTAACATCATCAATCTGACATGTTGATCTATTGAAACACTTTGATAAGGTTTATTTCTCCAATGAAAGTTATATTTGCAATAGTACAACACAAATATCCCTAGCTTCATTTCTGACTCATAATCTTAGTTGTTTGGCCATCGAAAAGTATTATTTCATGGCAATGATGCCAAAGCAGAATTTGGTTTTATAACAATAGAACACTACTAGAAAAATGACTTTCCACATTGCTACACTAATATTGGTTATTGAAAAACCAATGTTAACAAAAACGCGGTGGCATATTCGTAAATAACATCAGTTTGTTAAAATCGGTTTTTTGAACAATCGATGTTAACATCGATTTTTCAAAAAACCGATAATCGATTTTATTAAAAAACTGATGTTGTTGGGTTTTTTTTTATAATATATGATTTTTGGCGCTCAAACCCTTCACTCTCGCTCTCTCACTCATGCTGGTGGTGAAACTCTGGCGTCGCTCTCACCCTCACTCTCACTCTCGCTCTCTCACCCTTTCGTCCCTCTCGCTCTCTCAGTCTCATTCGCGACTTCAGATCATTGTCCCCAGGTTAGTAGTGTTCTCGCACTGGTATATATGTTTGTTCCTGAGCAACTAAAGCTTTGTCTATTCTTGGCAACTAAAATGTTGAATATGTTGCTTTGTGATTTCTCTGTTCTTGCCAACTATTTGTTTGATAAAAAGCCTAATCTGTGTATGACGATATTATGTAAAGAAGACTTTGTTTCAATATCTGTAAACCAATAATATATATATGCTAGCTACTACGTGAAGACAAATTAATTTTTCTCATCTTTGACAGTGTTTTATACATTATCGACCTTTTTTCTTTGAGGTAGAACTAGAAAGTAGAAAAGATGGATGCTCCTTCTAGCCAAGCAAGTATTTTGTGTAGAGTCTTTGTTATGACAAACCTTTTTTATTGACAAATCAGAGTAGCATATATCTTACTAGTTGCTGCTGTATATATATTGAGTACAGACTTAAAGAATCACATATATATGCTATACGTTCCATATATTCTATATAATATGTGTTGTGACGACCTTTTTTTCTTGGTTTAACGTGCTGGGAGTGGAGTAACGTGCGGGATCAATTTTCTTCTGCTGAAGGATTAAGTTGCAAACTTAAGAATTTAAGGGTTAAAAATTAAATTATGATAATAACTTGTCAAAATTAGCTACCAGCTAGAGCTGGTTGCTCCAGGCTGGGTATAAAGTGTACCAATGCAGTGAAATTGTAACTTACACAGAATTAATATATAGGAACAAATTATACCTGAATGAATTCCAAATTGGTTACATAAATTTTTTTACAATTCATTTTTTCAATTTCTTGGAAACATATCACAGAATATGACATGTGTTTCACAGGGATCATAAAATTTTTTAAATCTTTATTTGATTTTCTAAGTTTAAATATAGTTTAAAACAAAGTTTACATATCATTCTTCTTTTCCCTTTACCTGGACCTTTGTGTGAGCTGTTTTATCTGTTGTAGGCAAGTGATCATCAAGACATCAAGTATTGTTTAAAAAAAATTTCCTATTAATTATCTTTAAATAAGTGTTGATTGGAAAGTAAATACATTTAAATTCTTAAAAATTTAAATGGTATTGGATATATTTTTCATTTAATGAATAGGAAATTAGAAAGATGTAGAGTGCAAGAGAGAAAGACAGTCTTCTCTCGTGTAAAGAATTTCTCCAATAGATTTATTCTATACCACTTATATAGATGGAACCAATAAAATAGAGGAAACACTCCATGTGACTAAATAAGGTATAGATCTTATGAATGACATAGCCAGAGGAAACATGCCAAAAACTTGACATATGCTTATGCTTAAATAAAACACAATACTATAGTTACATGCATGTCAACCAGGAATGATGTTGAAGTGTGGTTTAATAAGTTAATAGTTTTATTATTTGTACCTTCTCTGCATGATTGGTCTAGTTACCCGAGATTAACATTAAACTATGTATGAGGCACTTTGTCCACAGAGTTTTTGGGTTGGTTGTGTAATGGATGATATATCTCTCATGAGTATCTGGGTTTGGCTAAGTTGTTCATTATGTAGAATTATGAGGCGCAGTGGGGAAGTTTTTTCTCATGCGGCCTATGAGTCAATAGTATGAGTTGAGTAACCAATGCATAGGGACCTATCTTGGTGGTTGTAGGGGATCATTTTTTGGCGTCATAAATGTTGTACAACTATGTTATGTTGGGTTCTGATGGGTATAGTTTAGCTTGGGTTAGAAATGTGGTTCTTGTACTGTTTGTTTCTCTAATCTCAAGGTTCATTCCTACTTATAACATGACTAAATGAGTAGTATAATCTATTAACTATGAAATGAGTACCACACTACCACCTACTTCCCCTCAATCCCAACTGCCAAAACTTGTACCAAACCTATATATCCTATAACTAACCAAAAAAATGTATACACTTGCAATTACTGACTTTTGTAAAACCTTATCTCTTGTATGGCTATATGATATGCCAAGTTTACTATGTATTCTCTTAGAAGAGAAAAGATTGAAATTCAATTCTCTTATTATAAATTAAAGGGTTAATTGCAACTATACAATAATAGCCCCATGTTATGTAGATATGGGAGAAATATAGATGTTTAGCAGTTTTAAAAACATACACTATTACAAAAATGATTTGTTACGATGGTTATTTATTCCTTTTTACGACGGTTCTACGACTATCTTGGTATCATTTGTTGTTGAAAATTAATACTTTCAATGAAGGTTTTGAAACCGTCTTTGTAGCTTAGGCATTCATCTTAGAAGATGTTTTTTTAAGAAAAAAAAGGTGTTTTTAAGACGATTCTAAGACGATTTTCTGTATGAACCATCTTGGAAGATTTTTTTTTTTAAAAATTAAGAAAAGGTTTCTAAGATGGTTTTTATAGGAACCTTCTTAGTAGATGTCTTTTTTTTTCAAAGGAATTGTAGGATTTTAAGACAGTTTTTTTGAAAAACTATCTTAGAAAGTAGTTTCTAAGACGGTTTTTCAAAAAACCGTTTAAATGTCTTTCTACAAAAAAAATTTAAAAAATTGAAGATTCTAAGACGATTTTTGGATAAAACCATCTCAGAATGTTTTTTTTTTAAATTAAAAAGATTGAAGATTCTAAGACGGTTTTCTACTTAGAATGTAGACTTTCTAAGATGGTTTTTCACAGAACCGTCTTAACATATTTCTTTTAAAGTTAAACTTTGGAGAAAATGTCTTTTTTTATAAACTGATTAAAAATTAAAAACTATTTTCATTTTCCCTACCAATTATTTTTAATTGGATGTTTCTTATAAATTAATAATCTTTAATAAAAAATAAATCAACCATAAAATGCAAGCACTTGACAAAACAAATTCAAATTGTGAATTGTGAGCTATTTTTTAACATATTTTTGCACAAATACACAACTGATGGGAATCTTACTAGTAAGTAACCCGTGCATGCACACGGGTCACTCCGCTCCGCTCTATTATATTATGTTTTTTTTGTTTTAGTTGGGAAATTATGATTAGATTAAAAAGAAAACTTTTTTTATCATTAGGAAAATTATAATTTGACTTGTTAACATGTGCAATATGCTTATTTATATTTATAAACCTTAGTGGTAGTAAAAGAACACTATTTGAAGTATGCAATGCTCACTTTCCATATTCAGTTATAACTTGCAGTTTATAATGTGGATTAAAACAGTAGTTGTTTTTCAATATCAATGTCTAGAGAAAACCCAAAAAAATTGTAACATGCTATCGATTCCTTGTGAATATAGCTTTCAAAACAAAAAATTCATTACTTTGCAAAGTTAATGGAATGACTTGCTAATTAAGTGTCCAACATTCATTCTACCTGCAATTTAAATATAAACTATACACAAAGAAGCTTGTATTCAATTGATGGTATATGTTTTGACTATTGTATTTGATCAAATGGCCATCATTGTTAATCTATAGAAAGTAAAATAGGGTAATGGTTCATAACATAGTTACTCACCATAGTTAAAACCATTCATTGGACATGTATATATATATATATATATATATATATATATATATACACGTTTGACAACAGCAAAATTATATATATATACACATTTGAATAAATTATAAAGAAAAAAAATAAAAAGGTAGATAAAATATGAAGTTTTTTATAAACTAGGCAATGAATAGAAGTTGCTACCTGGAATCATTGACAAAATGTATTCTTTGATCATGTCCATTGTTTCTATTGTACAAGCCAAAATGACTATACATTGTAGAAATCCTTCAATTTTGTAATTGTAGACAAATCAGGATATATATATATATATATATATATATATATATATATATGCTATCTGAAAATAATAGGAATACTCACAATAACCAGAGGGGGGTGAATTGGTTAAAACTTTGGTATTTTAAAATTAATTCAAATCAGAGTTCAGGATCTTTATCACTTTCAAAACCAAGAAACCTTTTTACTCAATCAAATAACTCATCCCCAAGAAATAAATAGATCAAAACAGAACTTGTTGGACAATGGATATCAATCAAAGAATCAATGAACCAATGAACAACATGATTTATAGAGATAGAGAATAAAAGACACAAGCAATTTATACTAGTTCACTTCACAACAGAAACTACATCCAGTTTTTTCTAATCAACACTAGAATAGAGTTCCACTATTATAAATTTATGTTCTTACAAGCTTTTACAAAACCCTCCATTTATCAACACTAGATAAAGAATAGAAATCTAAAGCCCTATTAGAATTCTAAGGAGCAAGAACCAGAGAACACTACTCTGTTCTTTAACTAGAGAACCTTTCTCTAGAACCAAGCAAGAAAAACCCACTTACAATAGCCAAATACAACAGAAATTCAATACGAATTTACAAACAAAGATTAAGGAGAGAGACAACCTGATGATCCAATGAATGTAATGCACATAAATTACCAAGTCAGGTTGAATAGCAAACAAAATCAGACCATGCTCTTCCTTAACCTTGAAAAGTTTCTTGCTCAAGAATCATTCAAAGACTCATTGATGTTTTGAATGAAGCAAGAAGTAATAACACTGAGAAAATTACTTTGAAAGGCTTAGAAGGCTTGTGTATACTTAGAAATACAAGTAGTCAAGTTGTTAAACAAACCAAGCCTTCAATCTTATTTATAACAGAATTTGTAATTGCTTTAATGTATTCTTTGTCATCCTCAACAAAACCCAAAGCAAAAGATGTTTCTTTGAATGTTGGATAAAGAATGTTGTTGACTGTCCTAATATCTTCATATGTACATGAGCCTTTGGAAACAGTTAACATTAATATTAAATAATATAACTCTCATGTACTTGGTGGCACCCACATCAAGCTTCCAATTGTATGACCTTTCTTTCTAGGTTTCCAACATCTTTTACTCTTCACATAAACAAATTTAGAGACAAATTGGCCATATGTTAGACTCTTTGCTTGATCATATGACTTGTTTACAAATTGGCCATATGTAGCCATCTAGCCGCTACCACCGGGTCATACTCTCCATGAAATACCGGAGGATCATGCTTACAAAAGGCTGTAAGCATCCTCCCTCTAGCCACAGTCTCCTCCTCCAAGAATGACTGTGAAGGTCCTCCTCCAAGGTGGCTAGCTCCACCAACCTGGCGACTACCCTCACCCTCAGGTACAGGATGTGGAGAAGGTGCTCTATCTTCCCTACACTGAGATCTCAACTCAGCCATCAACTCCTCATTGGCCTTCATCAAGGCCTCATTAGCCTGCCTGCTTGCAGCTATCTCCTGCTGCATAGCGGCCAAAGCGGCTGCCACTGGGTCAGGGTGTTCATCTACACCCGCCTCACCCCCGTTGTTCCGGGTTCTCACCATGGTACTGCACATATCACATAAAAGGGTGAGTTGATCAGGCTCACTCTCACAGTTACACATGCAATAACCATAATGAGCATCCAGAACAATCACACAAGACACAAAATTCACCATATGTATACATGCTTCCCTACCAAAACTGCTCTGATACCATAATGTAACGCCCCAGCTACAACTAGGTCATTACCCTGACTTAATCACTATCATTAACGCTAATCATCAGAGTTAAGCAGTTCGGAAGCATAAGAATAAAGAGGACATCATCAAATGTCACTATCATAACTTTTATACATCAAAGTATGGTGAATATACATAAAATCTGTGTCTTTTACAAAACTATACAAATAACAACTCTCCTCAGGTACAAAACAAAACCAAAGGCAGATACAAAATATTAAAGTCACATGCTCATATCATCTAGCCTAAGGTGTGCAAAACGAAGCTATCCCTGCATAGGCTTCTTGCCTTGGGATCTATCTGCTCCTCCTGAGGAATCACCTGCAAAACATAAGCCCCACACACGGGGTGAGATATAAATCTCAGTAAACTCAGGGCCCTTGAAGGTATTTCCTTCCCCTGGTTCACTTCAACATATATACATATAAACAGCATATCTAATCCATCACACATGGGTTCAAGCATCAGCACATCACTCTCACAATCAATGAGGAATCAAAGTATCAACTCACATTCACCTGTCAACACCCAGGTGATCCAAACACGGCCACAACCGTTCATCACAAAATCAATCTACCCGCAGAGGCTACATCTAGGCATATAGGAACATCTCCAAGAAGGA
>PYAF01004166.1:43547-63309 GCA_007407185.1 Glycine tomentella | reverse complement strand
TCAAACTCATCTATATGGTCTCATGAGCAACTTTGTCAACTGCTCTAAGGTCCAGACTAGTCAAATAGTCAACCTTTTCCATCTGCATATACAGACTCAGAGCCAAAATCAAACTTCATCACTAATGATGATTCAAGGCTCTAACTTCCTCAGAATACCTTTCTGAGCATAAGACTCTACAGAGTCCGAGCCTAATAACTGCTCTAACACCTCCAAAAACACCCCTCAAGATTACCCCAGAATCACAAAAATCCAAACCACAGAACCAACAGTTAGAGCTCGAGTTTCTTACCTCTGTGGTGTTCAGAAACACCAGGGAATAGCTTTCCCTAAGATAACTCGCCCAATCACGGCCTCTTTCGTCTTCAGACTCCGAGCTCTCAAGGGTTCTCTCAGAGAAATCAAACCTCACTGTTTCTCAGCTTTTCTCAGAAATCAATCGGGGTATCTTACTTATCTCGAGGTGCTGACCATTTCCTCAGTTGGGTCGGAGGTGTTTAGATGAGAGATGGTTAAGATATGAAGCTCTCAAAGCGCGTCTATGGCGGTTCTCTCTTTCTCTCTCTTCTTTTCTCTTTTTCCCCTTTCTCTTTCAGCCCTAGAGGCATTTATAGATGCAAACCGTCGATCCCACGCATCTCGCGCCGTTTCTCCACGCGACTCGCGCCATTCATTCGGGCCTTCCACGCGACTTGCGTGGATATTCAAGTGACTCGCGTGGCATGGCAGAGCCATCTGCCCTATTTTACACATATGGCGCGGGTCGCGTCAAATCCCCAAGTGGGTCACGCCATATGCCAGAACAACCATTCCCATGTCTTTTCACTCCTTTCCTCTAATACTCTCAAACATACCTATTTTCCTTAATCCTGAGCCTAATCTAGGCTTAATTACGTGCTTAAATCTCAAGGTATTACAAAAACAAATATAGAATACATGTTGGCTGGTTTGTTTTTGTTTTTGTTTTGGCTTGTGAGATACACCAATAGTGGGGATAGTTATAGCCTTATAGGTGTTTAATTTATTCATGTTATTATTATGCTAAATTAAGTTTGTATGGGTTCATTTTTTGGGAAAACAATGCAGCTGATAGTGGAAGTTCCATAACCCTATATATGTAGTCCCGAATTATGCAGAAAATATCAGTCTTATATGGCTTAATCAATTGTAGTGGCTTTAATGGAAGTCTTACATTTACATCCAAAGCTCTTACACAATTAATCAATTGTAGTGGCAAATTGTGCTTTGCTTAAGAGGGTGTTAATGTGTTATTTCATGTCAAATCCAACCCCAACCGTCCCTTGTTCCCTTAATGAATGTTGCAGCAGTGTTCCTTACCTATTTTTTTAAGCTACTGTTTGAATTAATAGTTCCTAGGACTATAGGTGGGTGATGTAGGGTTGTATCTGTTTGAGTTAATCATTTCGGTTGATACCATGTGATAGACTCCAGATTAGCTCTGAGTCTTGTTGTCCCGATCTTCCTTGAGTGAAAATCAGATCTTCAATGGAAATCAAAAACAGAGTGAAAAGAACTCTGTTTTGGACAGCTTTTTGGTTTTTAGGAATTTAGAGAAATGGGTTGATGGATTAAGACTAGAGATGGGTTGAGATTGACACCATGGAATAGGAATTCCAATAAGTCTTGCAAGAATCACCACAATAGCAGAATAGCCATTGATAAGAAACAAGAGGTTCTTGGGTAAGAACAAAGAAAGAAGTCTCTCACAAATCAGAATTTGTATTGATTAATCAAAAAGTCCCTTACATTCTGAAGTTTGTGACTTATATAGGTCACGAAAAATACAAGCTAAATGACAAGTAAATGCTACTAAAATGAAATGCAAATAAGACTTCCAAGGGAAGCTGCTCAAAGATTTAAATCAAAATTGGCGCTCCAGCTGCAGCAACTGATTTAATCGATTACTTCGATCTGTAATCGATTAATTTGAAGCAAATAATCGATTACCATTGCTTTGTAATCGATTAAATTGTTCATTGAAGTTCTGGAAATCTGTCAAGAACAATTTAATCGATTACCATACCAAAATAATCGATTATTCCAGAGCGGCCCCTAAACTCAATCCTTCATGTAATCGATTACACCTCGGGATAATCGATTACTTTCAAGCCAAGTTCAAAACTACACTACTGATGCTTGATGTAATAGATTACAAAGGACTTGTAATCGATTATTTCGAAGCATGTAATCGATTACAAGGATCTTGTAATCGATTTTTACAGAAAGTCCTAAAAACTGAAAATGCCTATGTAATCGATTACGAATGACTCGTAATCGATTATTACGAAGCAAATAATCGATTACTAACTACTTGTAATCGATTATTACAGAGAAACACACTATTCTGACATTAATACAAGGTCATTTAATCGATTACAGACTATTGGTAATCGATTATTACAGAGACATTCATCAATTTACAGCTTTCTTCATTACTCTTCAAGAGGCTAAGGTTATACTTGATTTGATCCTGAAGCCTTTGCAACCTAGCCCTTGTCATTGGTCCCTTGATCCCCAAAGGAAGTGCTTCAAGCTCCTCTTCTAGACCTTTGGCTTGTGTTGGACCTCCATCACCATGATGTGTAATAGGCATATGATGCCCTCGATACATCATTGGAATATCAAAGAATAGCCAAATGGCTATAATTGACATAAGAACCATCAAAAGAAATGACAACACGCAATTCATCCAAGATGGACCTTGTCCCCAAGGTCCAATTGAGGAAAAACACTTAGAATTTCTTCCAGCTTTTCCCAACTGTCTTCATGGTGTGGCAACCTTTGCCATTTGATAAGCACCTCCTGCTGTCCATAGGTAGTTCCAATTTGTAAGCCACTTCTCCCACCTTTTGAATTATTTTATAAGGTCCATAAAACCTTGGACTGAGCTTCTCATCTGGTCTCTTTGCCAATGACCTCATCCTGTAAGGCTGCAGTTTCATGATTAGAAACACCCAATCCCCCACTTGAAATTCTACCTCCCTCCTATGCTTATTTGCATATTTCTTCATTTGGTGATGCAATCTAAAAACAAGGCAAATAAAGGGAAACTTGGAAGGACACATGGAAGCACTTCCTTGGTGATTAAAGGATCAATGGCAAGGGCTAGGATGCAAATACTTCAAGATCAAATCCAATCCAACCTTAGCCTCTTGAAGAATCATGAAGAAGGCTGTAAAATGATGAATTTGTATGTTGTAATCGATTACCAACAGCCTATAATCGATTACATAAGCTTGTATATAAGTTAGATTAGTAAGACTCTCTGTAATAATCGATTACCAGTGTCCTGTAATCAATTAAATCGCATTGTATCAATGTTAGAATTGATGGTCGCTCTGTAATAATCGATTACAAGTTATATGTAATCGATTACATGAGGTCCAGAAGTGTAGTTCAGCTTGAGGTAATCGATCCCAAGGTGTAATCGATTACCTGAAGGTGTAAGTTTTGGGCTGCCTCTGGAATAATCGATTAAGTCGTATGGTAATCGATTATTTTGTTCTTGCTTATTTTCCAGAATCGCAATGAACAATTTAATCGATTACAGAGCGATTACATGAAGGTGTAAGTTTTGGGCTGCCTCTGGAATAATAGATTAAGTCGTATGGTAATCGATTATTTTGTTCTTGCTTATTTTCCAGAATCGCAATGAACAATTTAATCGATTACAGAGCTATTGTAATCGATTATTTGCTTCCAAATAATCGATTACATGTCGAAATAATCGATTAAAGCCGTTACTGCATCATGAGCGCGAAAATCAGTTTTAAATCTTTTAAGTAGCTTCTCTTGGAAGCTACATTTGCGTTTCATTTAGGCACATTTGCATTTCATTTAGCTTACATTTTCGTGGTCTATATAAACCACAAGTCACAGAATGTAAAGAACTTTTGGATCATTTGAATGAAATTGCACCTTTGAGTGTGTTTGGTTTCTGAGCTATTCTCCCTTGTTCTTAGTCAAGAACTTCTTGTTTCTTATCAGTAGCTTCTGAGCTATTGTGGTGATTCTTGCAAGACTTATTGGAATTCCTATTCCATGGTGTCAATCCTAATTCCTTCCTACTCTCTTTCCATCAATCCATTTCTCTAAATTCCTAAAACCAAAAAGCTGTCAAAACAGAGCATTCATACTCTGTTCTAGTTTCCATTGAAGAATTGATTCCTATTCAAGGTAGATCGGGGCAAACAAGACTAGGATCTGATCTGGAGTCTATCATTTGGTATTTAGAGCTTGTTCCTTGTGGAAATCATCTTCAATTTCAGTCATGGGTTTCTTCAAAGGTAAAAATTCTGCACCAAACCCAAAAACGAAAATCCTTAGTAATTCCTTGTTTCTTGATGTTTTCGTGTGATTCTTTCTGCTTTAGCTTTGTTAGGGATTGTATTACAAAAGCCCTATGTTCTATTCAAGTTTCCTTTTGAATTCGTGACTTCATAATTCTCATGTTCTTCATGTTCTTCATTTTTTTCTTGATTTTTGTCAAATTTTTTTTTTAGTGTCTTTTGTGTTAGAATGACTGTTGTGATGTGTAATACATTGTTTTGAATTCAATTTCGTGTTTGGATCTGGAACAGGAGCTAGAAACAAATAAAAACAGAAAAAGTGAAAAGTAGTTGAAAAACAAAAAAAAGTGAAAAGTAGCTGAAAAACAGAAAAATAGAAACAAGTTACAAAAGAAAATTACAAGTTCCAAAATTGTTTGAACAACAAAAACGAATTAAAGGCAAAACATCCAGATTGTTGAAAGTGTTTCAATATTTGAATTCATTTGCATATCCTTGTGGAAGAGTGTTAAATCTGAAGTTTCCTTGAGTTGTTTCATAAATTCCTTTTTGAGTAGTCCTTTCTAAATTGTGCTTTATTGCTTGTCATTTAAAATTCCAAATGTTTTGTCTTAGAAGTTTTCTATTCTTTGGACTCTTAAGCCTTGTCTAGAATCATTTCATATTTCACTCTAGTAAGAGAAGCTTGATTTGATTAGAAGTTTTTGTTTAAGAACTATAGAGAGGAATAAGAGTGGGAAAAGGCAAGAGAGAACATTATAGAAAAAGCCTTGAAAGTGTGCAAACACGAGAGTGAGAGTAAACACTTAGAGAGTGGTGAGGACTTTCATATATATATACACTTGTGTTTTACTAACCATTTCTTTGTGAAGGATAAGTTCAAGTGGTGGAGATGTCTTGTCACCTAGACATTCTAGGTTGATGAGAGCCATGACAAAACAAATGGAGAAATTTCAAACTAAAATGGATGAAAAATTTGAAGAGTTAAAAAAAGAGAAATCAACAAAGAGTAGTTCTATTGGAAGTGTGGATGGAATGAGTAGAGGTAGTAGAAGAGGGAGTGATTATGCTTCTTCCTATGGAGGCAATTACTATGATGAGAGGAGGAGACAACATGATAGGAGGGAAAATCATAGAAGACATAATCCTAGGAGGATGAAGGGAGAGCATAAAGGAGATGAAGATAGGAGAATAGGGAGAGATAAGTCAAAGGAGGAGAGTTCCCAAGTTAAAAGAAGAGAAGAGAAGGTAGAAAAACCAATTAAGAAGATAGAACAAGTCATTCCAACAAAAACTGGAAGCATTAAATGTTTCAAGTGTCTTGGAAGAGGACATATTGCTTTACAATGTCCTAATAAGAGAACTATGACATTGTTAGATAATGGGAAGATTACTAGTGAGTCTTCTAGTGATGCATCTAGATCTTCAAGTGAGGGAGAGAAAGCAATTACACTTGTGGAGGCGGAAGAAGGAGACCTTTTAATGGTGAGAAGAATGTTGAGTAACTTGTGCTTAGATAAAGAGGAGAATCAAAGAGAAAATATTTTCCACACAAGATGCTTGGTTAAAGACAAAGTATGCTCACTCATCATTGATGGTGGAAGTTGTACAAATGTAGCTAGCACAAGAATGGTGGAGAAATTGAAATTGCCTACCACAAAACATCCCAAGCCATACAAGCTACAATGGCTTAGTGAAAGTGGCGAAGTGGTGGTAAATTCTCAAGTGCTTATTCCTTTTTCTATTAATGCTTATCATGATAATGTTCTTTGTGATATTGTTCCTATGGAAGCTGGCCATATTCTTCTTGGTAGGCCATGGCAATATGATCGGAAAGCTATACATGATGGCAAAGAAAATACTTTTGAGTTTGAGCACAATGGCAAGAAAAATATTTTAAGACCATTGACTCCTAGACAAGTGTTTGAAGATCAAATTAAGATGAAAGAAAAAAGAATAAAAGAGTTGAAGAAAAATACTGCACTTGAAAAGAAAAAAAAGAGTGTTGTACAAAAAGGAAAATATAGTGAGAAAAAAAGAAAGGAAAAAGAAAATAGTCATAAAAGAATTAAAGAGATTAAAGAAAGCTTTTTCTTGAGAGGAAAAGATGTCAAAAGAGTGTTATTAGCAAGGCAACCTCTTCATTATTTGATTGCTAACTCTCTTTGTTTAAATGTTGAAAGGGAAGGAGGAAATGTGCTGAAAATGATGCCATCTCTTTTGGAGGATCATGCAATCTCTTGGAAGCAAGAATATGGAATTCCTTTCAAAACTTTCAATGATAATTTGTCTTATGTTTCTATTCCTAAATTGACTGATTTTAATGTTTCTTGTGAAATGCAATGGGATGCATCTACTATAGGAATTAGAAAGATTTTGGTACATGAACATGGAGTTGCTTTTCAAACTTTGAAAGATGAATTGTCTTATGCACCTCTTATTAGATTGCCTAATTTTAATGCTTCTTTTGAATTGAAATGTGGTGCATATACTATAGGCATTGGAGGGATTTTAATGAATGATGAATATCTTATTGCCTATTGTAGTGACAAATTATGGAATGCATGTCTAAACTATTTCACTTGTGACAATACATTGAATGCATGTGATAGAATTGTGAAAACTTTGCAACATTATTTGCTACCAAACAAACTTGTGTTTCATAGTGATCATGGGTCTATTGATTATTTGCAAAGTCAAGGCACATGCAATAAAAGACATGTTGAGTGGTACATCAAGGGCAATTTGAAGGATTGGAAGGAGTGTCTACCTTATAATAGAGTAGTTCACAAAAATACTTCAATACCTCATTTTCAAATTGCTTATGGCCTAAATCCTGTAACTACTTTTGCTTTATTGTCATTACCTAACATTTTTACTATGATGTCTAAAGTCTCTTATGTTAGGCAATTACATGAACAAGTTGAAGACCATGTGGGAAGGAAATTGGCACAATATACTACACAAGCCAATAAGAATAAGTGGAAGGATAAATTCCTTCTAGAGTATCTTGAATTGCAAGGTGAGTATGCTGAGCATAATACTTTCAATGTATCTGAACTTTCCTTGTATGATGCAAGTCCAGCGGAAGCTATAAACTTGAGGACAAGTTCTCTCAAGAAGGAGGGAATGATGCAATCTAAAAACAAGGCAAATAAAGGGAAACTTGGAAGGACACATGGAAGCACTTCCTTGGTGATTAAAGGACCAATGGCAAGGGCTAGGATGCAAATACTTCAAGATCAAATCCAATCCAACCTTAGCCTCTTGAAGAATCATGAAGAAGGCTGTAAAATGATGAATTTGTATGTTGTAATCGATTACCAACAGCCTATAATCGATTACATAAGCTTGTATATAAGTTAGATTAGTAAGACTCTCTGTAATAATCGATTACTAGTGTCCTGTAATCGATTAAATCGCATTGTATCAATGTTAGAATTGATGGTCGCTCTGTAATAATCGATTACAAGTTATATGTAATCGATTACATGAGGTCCAGAAGTGTAGTTCAGCTTGAGGTAATCGATTATCCCGAGGTGTAATCGATTACCTGAAGGTGTAAGTTTTGGGATGCCTCTGGAATAATCGATTAAGTCGTATGGTAATCGATTATTTTGCTCTTGCTTATTTTCCAGAATCGCAATGAACAATTTAATCGATTACATAGCGATTACATGAAGGTGTAAGTTTTGGGCTGCCTCTGGAATAATCGATTAAGTCGTATGGTAATCGATTATTTTGTTCTTGCTTATATTCCAGAATCGCAATGAACAATTTAATTGATTACAGAGCTATTGTAATCGATTATTTGCTTCCAAATAATCGATTACATGTCGAAATAATCGATTAAAGCCGTTACTGCAGCATGAGCGCGAAAATCAGTTTTAAATCTTTTAAGTAGCTTCTCTTGGAAGCTACATTTGCGTTTCATTTAGGCACATTTGCATTTCATTTAGCTTACATTTTCGTGGTCTATATAAACCACAAGTCACAGAATGTAAAGAACTTTTGGATCATTTGAATGAAATTGCACCTTTGAGTGTGTTTGGGTTCTGAGCTATTCTCCCTTGTTCTTAGTCAAGAACTTCTTGTTTCTTATCAGTAGCTTCTGAGCTATTGTGGTGATTCTTGCAAGACTTATTGGAATTCCTATTCCATGGTGTCAATCCTAATTCCTTCCTACTCTCTTTACATCAATCCATTTCTCTAAATTCCTAAAACCAAAAAGCTGTCAAAACAGAGCATTCATACTCTGTTCTAGTTTCCATTGAAGAATTGATTCCTATTCAAGGTAGATCGGGGCAAACAAGACTAGGATCTGATCTGGAGTCTATCATTTGGTCTTGAGACTTTAATTCCTGAATCAACTCATCTCGATCCCTACTCATTTGATTAATTTCCTCCAACTTAGAAGGCAGATCAGTTCCCTTAATTAACAAGGGTGGTTGTTGTCCATATAAAGCTTTGAAAGGAGACATCTTGGCTGTTGTCCATATGTTTCCAGGCACATCCATTGTTGTATCTTTGACTGTAAGCAACAAATCAAAACGCTTTATCTACCATGAACAGGGTGGTTATATTAGCATAGTTTGAAAATCAAATATAGTTTTGAGATAGAATTTCTCATTACTATATATGTGTGCCAGCATTTAAATGTTAAGTTGTGAATTAAATTACTAGTCCCTGATGACAGGAGAATGACAAGAAAACATTATATAGGTAATAAACATCACCTTTTCCATCATTTCTAAAATAGACAAAGCCACACTCATTTTGTTCGGGAAAATGGAACATATCCAATATTCTGTACAGATTTAGTAAGCAATTAGAAACTGAAGCATCACAAATTGTAATGTGGTAAAGGATAACAGATTCTTAAGCAACAATACCTGGAATCAACCATCATATCATTTGTTACAAGTTTGAACACATCTAGCAAGGCCTTCACTACTTTATGCTGATGGTCTTTATCTTTCTCCATCTTATGACATTTACATCAAAATTATTAGGACTAGAAATTACTGATCATACCCATTTGTCAACACCAGTACTTAGCCTTTAGTTTAGATCTAGGAAACAATTACCAGAAGTTCAGCTAGCTCAACAACCTTAGCATGTAGGGCTGGGAGAACTTTCAAGTTAAAGTTCTTTAGAATACTTGTTTCTTGGATATGCTTTTCAGTTTACAGCACAAATTGTTTGGATATGCTTTTCAGTTACCACATGCTGCAGTATATGTTATTTATGAAGCTGGTAGAACGTTTCAATCTGAAATTTAAAAGCTAAAGAAGTTGCAGAATTTGATATGCTAGCAATTTGATTTTGTTGACTTCCTGCTATGTATCTGCATATATTAGCTGAGACTAGGGAATTAAAGGAATAATCAGTCATCATAGAGCATCCAGAAATAGATCTTATAAAGGTGCAAGTTGGTGGACTAATGGACTTCAAGAAACAAATAGACACATACATATCAAATCCACATCTCTAAGAGGATATAGGCATTTCGCTTCAAACCTCATCCAACAAAAATGTCACACTCATAAGAAACCCAAATTTCAAGAATTCTTACTCAAACCTTCTCTTTTGGTCTTTATTTCATTTAGTAAATGACAAGTATATAACAAGTTTAAAATCCACCATCTAAATTGTTCTAACGACGAAGACAGTTGCTAATCATCATTGTCTTCATCAAAATACAGCAATAAAAATGAAAATCAATATAAACACAGACACAAAACAAACAAGCAACTTACACGAACAACAGTTCTTTGGTCCCAGGCATCAAACTAGACAGCAACAACAACCCAATATCGAATATGGCCATAAGAGGAACCATATGCTTTACAACACTCAGTTTCTTCAATACTCTGCAAGTCAACACAGACACACACATACACACACAGACACACCATTTTTCTGACATAGTTTTTCCATTAAACATTTAATGCATAGGTGTAGTGCCGAGTTGAAAGTTGCATTAAGCAGATAAATTACATACTGCATATAACTTCATGGCTATGTTCTGTCAAACATAGGTAATCAATATTCTTGTTTTTAAATTCTTTGTAGGAAGAACAACCAAGTGAGGCTGCAACCCCAGTTGGACATTAGCATTGACCATCATCTCAGGTACTCACGAATGCCTTTCATATTTTTTTAGCTTTTATTTGTAAACTGTTTTATGCCATTAATGAGTATTTGTATATACAATTAATGTTCATTATGAGTGAACCGTAGTTTCCCGTTTGAGATTCATTACAGTGATTCTTCCGGATAGTTTGGATTAATCATTGTATTGATTCTTGAATTGTCCGTTTGGACAGTTTGGGAAGGCTCATATTTTTAAAGTATATTCATATTTATAGGTTGTGATTCTTGTCTTAAATATGATGAAATTTCGGTACAATGCATTTCACTTTGTTCTTTGGGTGCATAGTTGACTGTGGTGGAACTCATGTCATCGCTTTCATGTCGTGTACTTGGAGACCAAAGCAAAATGCTGCCGGATATCAACACTGAGGAAGTTAGAAGATGGGCCAAAAAGAAATGTGAAAAGTTGGCAAGGGTACGATATCAACAAGTACTCCTTCTATACAAAACAACAAGATGACAAGAGCACAATGCAAAACAGTGGGGTTAGCCTAAGAGCTGAGTCGCAGCACTTTGCTACTCTCCATGACGACAATCCATGTTTGGCGTGCTTGCCTTACTTTGGAGTCATTAATGACATATGGAGCTTAATTATGTTAGTTTCTCTATGTGTGTTTTCAAATGCAAGTGGTTTGATGTCAATTCAATAGTGGTGTGCGAACCGAGGACTTAGGATTTACTTTGGTAGATCTTAACAAGCTAGCTTATCAAGACAAACCTTTCATCATGGCAGAACAAGTTAAACAAATGTTTTATGTTCAAGATCCATGTGAAGAAAGGTGGTCAGTGGTACTACACGGAAAAATCATTGGCATTAATGTTGACAACGATGACTCAACCGCCGATACAAGTGTGACTCATTTCTCGTCAGAAATACCTAACGTCAGCAGAGAAGACGAAGTTGACGATGTTCATGCAAATTGAAATGATCTTGATGAAGGAGAATTAATTAACATCACCTAATGTAATTTGACCCTTTTGTTAACTAATTTCGACTTGTACAAATTCATATGTAACCTAACTTGCCAGTTAACTTTACTTATCTTTGTTCTTGTTTTTTTACAGGATCATGACTACACCACCCAGCTCCCCTCCTCGTGCTGAGTCACCACATCCTCCTCCTGAGTCAGCAGCGGCGCATGCTGAGTCAGCACCTCCTCTTGAGTCAGGACCTTTGCCGTCTACATCAAAGAGGACGAGGAAAGCAACACGTCTGAGGTCACTGGCTACTAGAGCTCCTGGTGCTGACAGACCGGTAGTCCATGTGGATCCTAGCACAGGGAAGGCTAATGGTCCTCAGGCAAAGGAATTGAGGACATATCTAGGGATCGTGGCTAGAGACAAGGTGGATATCACCCTTCCTAATTGGAAGGAAGTACCTTCAGCGCAGAAGGACTTTATTTGGGAGGACATTCAGGTATTACAATTTAAAGGTGTACCATATGTTTTTAAGCATTACACAATTTGTATGTTGTTCACTTTACTTTAAAATTGATTTCCATTTAATGCAGGCTAAATTTGATATACTTGAAGCTTCCAACCATCGGACAAAGAAGAAGATTCTGCAGACCGTGGGCGAGCGCTGGAGGCAATTCAAATCATACTTGACAAGGAAATGGGTCCTCACAAAAGGCAACGACGATGATGCCGACGCTGTATGCGATAAATACGACATTAGTAAGGAACAATGGACCCAATTATGTCAGAGTCGCCGAGCAGATTCCTGGGAGGTTATTTGTTTTACACAACCTTCCAATTTCACAATTATGTAGTCATACCGTCTATTATTTGTAACCATATGTGTCTACTTGTTACAGGATGTTAGAAAGAACCAGGCGATCCAAAAGCTGAACACCTCCCCTCAAGTGTTGTCTCGCGGGGGTTACGAGTTGCTCAAGAAGAGATTGATGGAGGAAAAGCAAAAGAAGCAATTGGAGGGAGCAACTCGTGATGACAGCATGGAGACCATCATTCATCCTCCTTCCCCTGTGCGACAACACGTGAAGTGGAAGCTGGCTCGCACGAAGAAAACTGGCGAGATGACTTCGGAGGTGGCATGCAAGATTGCTGAGAGGATTGTAAGTCAAACAACAATCTCATAGACATTTAATTAATTTTTGCATCACAAATGACAAGGCTAATGTTCTACTTATTTTGATTGCAGGATTCCCTGGAAGAGCAATCCACACATGGTTCTTTTGTCGCTAGTGGTAGTCAGGATGTCCTGGCTGCTGCCATTGGACGACCGGAGCATCCCTGTCGTGTCCGTGGTGCTGGAGCTGGTGTGACCATCACACAATACTTTGAACCGGCTCCATCATCCTCTCGCAAGTCGAAGTCTGCATCCATGGCGCCTGAAGACTTGGATCGCCTGAAAGACAACATCAGGGTAGAGCTGGAGCAGTCTATCACTTATTGACTTACACAGTCAATCACTGAAAGAGTTACCCAACAAGTGATGATGAGCTTCAGCCAACTGCAGTCCCACATCCAGTCTCAGGGTGCCGTGCAGCCTCCGAAGGTTCAGTCATGTCCCATTGGTGCCCGTGTCAGCACCAAGGGAAGTTGTGTCGATCCCTCAGGCAATGACCCAGACACGGGTGCATCTGACATGCGTGGGTTGTATGTGGATGACAATCCTCCCTGCCTTGTTTCCCTTGGCAGAGTTCATCAGGGATCCACAACTGTGCACAACGTCCTTCTTGCTGTTGATCAGGTAAAGGTGAGTGTTGAGGAAGTACGTGATGCAGATGCTCGCGTCCCTATTCCCACCGACGAGGTTCAGTTAGTGGGGCAGGCACTTAACACTTTCCTTGCTTGGCCGACACATCTTGTACACATAATTTTGATTAAGGTTGTTGATTGTTGCCTTATTTCTTCTCATTTACGAATGATTTGTCACATATCAAGTTGACCTGATGGCTCACCTTTGGTTGTTAACTATGTAGGATAAACAAGAACCCAAGGGACCGGCGAAACATGTAGATAAGCCGGAACGTCTTTCTGATCCCTTTTACCATATAGCATTGACCATCCCCGATCGTTTCCTTAGACCCTTCCAGGTGCCATGGGACCCAATGATGTTTGGGGTGCATAATGACAACTTCCCGTTATACATCAAGCATGAGGATATTTCGAAGACCATCCATGGTGGTCAATGTCTCAACATCTTCGTCATACAATTGTGGATTCTGTAAGTCTCTTGCAATTGACTAGCATTACTTGGTGAATTGTTTTATATTCTAGCATAACTGACTTTATTTTCACCATACAATAGGCATATGAATCATATAAGTCTGCAATCGGATCATGCCGATGTGTATGGATTCCTCGAGCCACAGTCCATACAGAGATTTGGCCAATCTAAATTTCAAATCGAGGACTATATGAAGAAATGGATGCAGAGTTCACAGAAACATGTCTACCTTGCACCATATTTGAATGGGTAAGTATAAATGAGTATCACAATTTAATTAATGTTTGCAATATAATAATCTGATTTTCGACAATGCAGTGCACATTGGCAACTGATAGTTATATGTCTGAAGGCCAATGTAGTCGTCTGGTTCTGTTCGTTGCATAACAGGCCTGATAACTACCTTAAAGGAATTATTAACAGGTAGGTTCTAATTTGTAACACATTTACGTTATTTCTATAGTTGAAATGTAAATTGTACACTATGCATGCTTGTTTGCCTTAAACAGTGCTTTGAAGGAAGTCGATGACACTCCAGCAAATAAATCAAAGGCTACAACTAAATGGATTGCGCCTAAAGTAAGTCTTTTAATAAATCATGGTTTATGTATTGGATTATTTTTTATTACTATTTATGGTAATTGTCATTTAACTTTGAATGTGTTTTTCCATTTAGTGTAATAAGCAAATAGGAAGCACCAAGTGTGGCTATTATGTCATGCATTGGATGCAGACAATAGTCTAAGGAGGCTTCACAGATAACTGGGACATGGTAATTTTAGTTGTCTAATTCAAAACTAATTGTTTTGTTTACTTGTTTTTGTTTTGTACTTATTAAATGTTTTCTTATGTCATGCAGTATTTCACTGATCAAAGACCATTGGATGTGACACCTTGAAGGCGATTAGGGTTCAATGGGCTAAGTTTTTTCTTAAAATTAGAGATGACCTATTAGTGGATTAGGTGGTTTATTGGATTTTTAAAACAATTGTATATACATTAGCTTAGCAAATTCTTTTATGTACATTGACACTATTGACTTTTATTTGCTATTGGAATAATTAATTTACTTTAATCTATTGTGAATTTGGCTGGATCTGGATTTATAAATTTACAAGTTGAAAAACTGCTAAAATTAAAAAAAAATAGACAAAAATATTTTTAAAAAAAATAAACAAACAACATTGGTTCTTTGCAAAAGCGATGTTAACTTATACAATAACATCGGTTTTGAACCAAACCGATGTTGATTTGATGTAATAACATCGGTTTTGCATAGAAAACCGATGTTGTTACATGGAATCAACATCGGTTTTCTTTGCAAAACCGATGTTATTATACACTTTCAACCGATGTTGATTTGATGTAATAACATCGGTTTTGCATAGAAAACCGATGTTGATTCATGTAACAACATCGGTTTTCTTTGCAAAATCAATGTTATTATGTCATATCAACATCGATTTCGTGTAGTAACCGATGTTGTTGTATAAGTTAACATCAGTTTTGCTAGGAAACCGATCTTCTTACACCATCTTTACACTTTTAAACGTTTTCATTTATCAGATGTCTACATCTATTATTGATGGGAAACTGATGTTGTTTAGTTTTGTTAACATTAGTTTTGAAAACAGATGTTAACTTGCACACTTTCAACGTCGCCTGATTCAACATCGGTTCAAAACCGTTGTCAAATATCCAAAATAACCGATGTAGAAGCCTGTTTTTCTAGTAGTGTATAGAATTTAAATTGACTTTACTGAGTAAACAATTGAAGGATTCCTAAGAATCTGTGAAAGCGTATTGGACTAATACGTTTAATTGTTATAAGATCATCCTTATCTTTCTAATCAAAAGGAGATAATTACCTCTTGAAGCATGAATGCAATCTCCTCCTTTTTCTTTGGTGAGTCCTCTCTTGATTTCCTCAATTGATTATGAATAACACTTTTCTATTTTAGAGAGATGACGACAATTGTTATTTTTGTCTAGAACAAATAAAATTATTATATAGGAAACTAAGAAACCTAAACCTAGGTCTCTCGGACCCTTGTCATACACTTAAATCCAATAATAGTACCTTCAGTGATTGCTTTCAGAATCCACCAGAAACATAACCTACGGTTGAAGACAATATAATGGCTGCTGACACACTTTATGAATAGAATGATATTTATCTAAATATAGGAACGAGGGATTATTTAGATTACAAACAATTAATTGCATTAAATTCTACAGAACATTGTAGCTGAAAGCTAAAAATCAGGAAACTTACCCACACCATCAACTCAGAACAACTATAGAACCATTTATCATATCCAACAAAACGACTATTATGGTCTTTCTTCCTCAGGAAAACTAAGTCTACGATTGAGAGACATGCTCCAACAGCTGGTATAAGATTTAGGGTAAATTATTCTGGAAGGGTCATCTGTTTTTCATTGCAAAAGCATCAAATATGAATATAATTATCTCAGGTATAAACTATAATACAATATGTGGGGGTAATGCCTAGCTCTTTGTAGGTGATTCAGACAATTTCAATTTAGATTGGGTCCTTTTAATTCAGATTCCTCTTTGTTTTTTCTAATTTCATGTTGAAAGGGAAAAAATTCTATATTTCTAAATTCTAAATGAATATTCTGTACAAAGGCTTTACAAATCATAGGCTAAGGTCCATGATTAGTTTCCTAAGGTAGGGGTAAGATACAAGAACAATAAAATGCAACAAAATTGGCCCTGATGAAATAAAATAAACATCTAATGTTCAATTCTAGATATTACGCTTTGCAGAAAATACTCATTGAAAAATAAAAAAATAGGAATGCCCACGGCAAGCCTCTATAAACTATATCTTGTCTATGTTCTCTATCATTTATTGGATGAATAAGGAGTTAACATTGTTAATGAAGAAGTGCCACAAAATTATTTTTAAAATCTCTTTTAATTATATGTTAATTTCCTTGCTTTGGCAGGTGCTAATAACTTGATCACAATGGAAATTGTGCTAAAGATTGCTGAAAAGATAAAAGCAAATGAGAGATTTGCAATGTATGTTATTATTCCAATGTGGCCAGAAGGTGTTCCAACAGGGGCTGCCACACAAAGGATTATATTTTGGCAGGTATGATTCAATAAACAATGTTCCAACAGTGGTTGCCACACAAGGTGTTCCAACAGTACATATTACTATTTCTAAATTATGATTAAATTTCACCAATTAAAAATGGACTTACAACGACTTGACGGGAGTGGCGAGGACCAGAGCGGCACGGACCAAAGCGGGCCAGAGTGAAGACGCGTGGGCGAGGACCAGAGCAGAGTAGCGCAGGTCAGTGATGGCGGAGCAGCGCGGAGATGCATGAAGCGGTACGGGTCAGTGATGGAGGAGCTGGTCGAGTTTGTCAGCAGAGTCATCTTCATTCGTCTGAACCACTTTTTGGCATGGGGGTTTGGAGGAGAGCATCGTCGTCGATACGTGCCTTTGCAAGAGGAGAAAATTTAGGGATTCAAAAAATTTTCGAACATGCTCTCAGCCTCTAACATAGATATTATATATATAAAAAACAAAATGTTTATGTCCATTTGCACGACTGTGGGTCTGCCCCTGGTTGTAAACAATGTAGAAAGTATCTTTACAACGTTAGTTTTGATAGAATCTATCTTGAAAGTACTATACAACATTGGTAGTGCATTACAAAATCACTTTTGACAAAACCAATATTGTGTTTGCTACTATACTACATTGGTTTTGGAGAAAATTGATATAGATTATGAATTTCATTATCAATATAAAAAATGACTTACTTTTAATGATTGTTGTTTTAACATTGGTTCAAAATCGATGTTGGATGTCCTCTAGAACCGATGTTAATGATCTATTTCCTAGTAGTGTAACTTTTGTACTTCATTATTCGGATAATCATGAGAATGGAAAATTTAGGATAGTCTTCGCTGTAAGTTTTGAATCTTCATTCTAACTTAACATCGAAGTTAAGCTCGTCCCCCAATTTTTGGGGACTTTATTTCAAACATAATGAATAAAAGAAGGCAATTTGATTAAATCATGATGGTAACAATAAGAGAATATGTGGACATGGTCAAGCCAGCCATTAGAGTAAATATTATATGAAATAATAACTAAAAAATATGGACACCAATAAACTAAGCAGATATAATAAATAAGTAAAAATAATCAAATAAAAAAATTGTTAACAGTTCTAAATATAAGGTGATGAGTTGTGTCATTTTTATTATTATTATTATTAAAGCTTGTCTAACTCTCGCTACATGTTGTTTTATGGTGCGATGCGGGCTCACTTTTCCCCCCACTAATGAAAATATTTAATTTGGCATTTCATTTACATAATGCCTAACAAAAATATTGTTAAAAAATTATAAATAAATATGTAAAAATTAATTAAGAATAAAATATTTAAATACTCAAAGAGCTCACTTTTGTTGCCTATAATGATCTTACTGGGTTCGAATGTAATTGTTTCTAGTGAAAGATACCTCTAATTTATACTATGATATATAGTACAAAGGTACATTGGAAGATATTTCTTTTTTTTTTTTGTTACATATGCTGGATAATATAAATATATATGCCATATGATAATAAAAAATTTGAATAGAAAAGAAAGAAAATTAAAAATGATATATTTCATACATGTGTTATAGTGCAACATAAAAGAGACATACCAATTTTTTTGTTTTTAGGAATTCAATTTAAGTCACAGATTATATATATATATATATATATATATATATATATTCCACAATTTAAATACCAAAATTTAAAACATTAAAAAATGTATGACATGCATTAATATTTCTCTCTGACACTAAATATGAATTGTAAATTTTCTTGAAAAGTCTAGAGCCATTGCTATTTCTAGCACACATATAATGGAAGTTGTTGAGATAGGGGTAGGAGATTTTTCTATCTTCCCTCCAACACTGACTTAGACATATCATTTATGGAAAATGCTTCAAATTTTTTTGGAGAAGAAGTTATCATGGATGGATGATCTTTTCCTGTGTAGAACCCAGGTTGACTTGGCTCAGGCAATAACTTTTCACCATTCAACATTAAAACAATTGATGACATGTTTGGCCTATCCTCTGGTCTTTTTTGCACGCATAACAAACCAACATTAATATGCCTTAATATTTCAGATGGATCGACTGAATTGTCCACTAAGTCATCCATAAGTTCCATTGGCTTTTTGTGAATCCATATTGTCCATGCCTGAAAGTGACATAAAGGTCACAAAGTAACAAGTTCATTTTCAATATTTAAAACTATTAAACATTGTTCATCATTTCTATGGGTCAAATTCTTATTATTCACATACAAATTGTTATATTTTAGACCTACATGCCCAAGAAGATTTAGGTGATGATGTGGGTCAGAAAATTCCTTGATCTTTCTCCCACTAATTATCTCTATCACAATCACACCAAAGCTATATACATCAGATTTTACTGAAATAGATCCATGGATAGCATATTCAGGAGCCATGTAACCACTGCTCAACAAAACAAGAGTGCCCAGTGAGCTGCTAAAAGCAATTGTGGAAAGCAAAAGAACAAACAAGTATAAAAGACTTACTATGTTCCCATTATTCTATTTGTCCTTGCTTCATCTTGATCTAGCCCAAATGCCCTAGCCATACCAAAATCTGATATTTTTGGATTTAAATTCTTATCAAGAAGAACATTACCGGTTTTGAGATCCCTATGAATGATCTTTAGTCTAGAGTCTTGGTGAAGATAGAGAAGTCCTCGAGCAATTCCACCAATAATTTCAAATCGCTTGGCCCAACCTAATAATGTACGTCTTGTTGAATCTGACGAATGTTTACTTCTAAGTTAGCATGACAATTTTTTATAAAAATAAAAAAAATAATTGAGAGAATTAAGTTGTGACAAAGCTCCAACCAAAAATAAAGTAGTCCAAGCTTCTATGGGGCATGAATTCATAGATCAACAACTTCTCATCTTGCTGAATAGAACAACCAAGAAGTGTTACAAGATTACGGTGTTGCAGTTTGGCAATCAACGTAACTTCATTTTTAAACTCGTTAAATCCTTG
>PYAF01004166.1:15173-43447 GCA_007407185.1 Glycine tomentella | reverse complement strand
AATTCTTGAATCAGTGAAATTATTTTGATTAAGATGAATGCTTAGGTTAAATTTAATTTACATACCTTGTACACTGTTCCAAAGCCGCCTTGTCCCAATTTGTTACTTTCTGAAAAGTGATTTGTGGCATTGGAAATGGACCAAAAATCAAATGTTGGAAAATCAATGTCATCCTTCTCATCACTCTTGTCCTTCCAGTAAGTTTTTGCTGCAATGCACAAAATTATTATTAGATCTTGTGCAAACAGAAATATAACTAGTAGATATTTTCTTGTCATTTGTGATAAATATCATATTTAAAAAAAAAGAAGTGTAAATATTTAATTATCATATTTGACAGCTTGTGTTTCTTCCTTTTAATGCAAAATATCAATCCCAATAATGAAATTGGTGAGGGTTCAGCAACATAGGAGTAAGAACCATAGATGCCAGAAAAGAAAAAAAAACTTTAGAACTTTACTAGAATATGAAAAAATAATTATATTTTGTTCTTTGTTGATTCTTGATGTTTAATACATTAAATTCTAGATGCTAGTGTATAAAAACGGTAAAATATGATACATGAGATAAAAAATTTACTGTACATGGTTACTTATTTACAACTTATCAAATATATATATATATATATATAGAAAACCAATGTCATTAGATTGAGTGAATCTAGATTCAAATCCTTTAAAAAAAAGGTTTGAAATTGAAGTCTTGTTCATAGAAAAGGGTGATTGAAATGAAAGATTCCACTTAACATTATCAGTTAAGCTTTCAGGTGAAGAATAATTACTGACAAAGTTGGTAGACACTTTCAGTCCAATCACATAACTCTTTGTATGCTTTGGTACAGGATGACAAAAAGAAAATATATACAGAAAATCCTAATCGTGTTTTGGAAAAATTGGGGATAAACTTTTACCAACGTTGTTCCTCCAACTTTTATGGATAAAATAAAAACTTAGTTACATAATCCTAGAAATCATAGAATGGTGGAAGCAACTATCGTTGGCATGTTGTTTTTTTTTTTTTTCATTGTCTTTTTTTTTTTTATTGACAAATGTTAGTTGTTAATATAGTTTTTTAATAGTGGGGAGATTCAAACTCAATATCCTTCTCTCCCTCCTATGATGGCAAAGTTCTGTGGCTGATGAGAAGGTCAAAAAGTTGTAGTAGTGGACTAACAACGGCCTAACTCATTATAGTTATGCGAGGTACAACCATAGCAGTTGTAACTTTGCTCAGTTGTGTCCTGCCTCTACTGCTAGAAGTCCTTCTTGTTGTTGAAGCGCTAAATCCATCTTTGTAATGCTTAATCCTGATCTCAATTGTGTCATTTTTGTTCGCCAATCTTGATTGAAGGATGGAGAAGGGAAATTTGAGATGACTAGACTTCCATCGGGCATGCCAAAATTGTGCTGGTGAGGAAATTATGACTAAACAGCCATGGGAAATAGTTGATTACCTATGAGTTTATTCTCTTAAGATGATTGTCTTGATTGTTGTGAGTAAACAACGACTCTAACAACGATTGGAGAGTCACAACATAGACTCAACCCTCAAAAACATATCAGAATAATGCGGAAACATGAACAATCAAAACGCGAGAAAGAACAAGAGAGAAAAATCACACACACAAATGGCTTTACATGAGAGAAAACCTTCTTCAACACGAAGAGGAAAAACCCACTGGACATTGTCCAGAATCAAATCCATTATTACCAATAATGGTTACAATCACTCTCAACAACCTTTCCCTGGAGACATTCAACCTCACCAACAATGGCGGAACCACTCTCTACAAGGGTTGCTCACTCAACCTCTCTGAGACACACTCACATTAAAGCTCTCTCTTCTCTATGCTTAAACAAGAATTCTCTCCATTCTTTGGAATTCTGAATTCTACCGCCTCTATCTATAAATGGTGTATTTATAGAGAGGAATTAGGTTTAGGGATTTCGGCACCTTAAACTGAAATGGACCGAGGTCAATCCCTCGAGAATTGGGCCCAAGTAAACAGATCCCTTTTCAATACATTGGGATTTGGGCCAAGCATTAAAACGGAAATATCCAACAAATCTCTCCCTTCTGTTTTCAATGCGACACAATAGAAACCCTGAATCCTTTCCGGTCTCCACTAAAGCCGAGGTCATCACATCACAACCCGACGTTCCTTTTCAGCTTTAATGTGTCGAATTCATGAGCCCCCCTCCTTCATAGCAATCTTCAAATTTTCTTGCTGGTACCGGCTTCGTCATCATGTCAAACCAATTCTGACTGGTGTGCACTTCTCCAAGTGTGAGCTTTCCATCCTCCATCGCATCCCGGATCCAGTGATACCTCACATCAATGTGCTTGGTGCGGGCGTGATACGTCGAGTTCCTCGCAAGATGTATTGTGCTCTAACTATCGCACTTCAGCTCATACTCGTCTTGGTCATGGCCGAGTTCCTGGAGAAACTTCTTCATCCACAACAACTCTTTGCACGCTTCCGTTGCGGCAATGTACTCGACTTCATTCGTCGAAAGTGCCACACACTTCTGCAATCTTGATTGCCACTCTAGCAAATGTCATCAAATATCTCGTCGTCGACTTTCTTGAGTCGGAATCTCCACATAAATCAGCATCTGAGTAGACTTGTAACCCGACTTCACCATCTCTAAAGCGAAGACACAAATTGGTCGTACTCCGGAGGTACCTAAAGATCCACTTCACTGCTTCCTAGTGTTCTTTGCTAGGATTCGAAAGATACCGGCTCACCATTCCAACTGCATATGCCAGGTCGGATCTAGTGCAAACCATTGCATACTTCAAACTTTCGACCGCAGATTGGTACGAGATCTTCTGCATCTCCTCTTTGTCTTCATCTGATCCCGGATATTACCTCTCATTCAGCTTCAAATGTCCGGCCAAGAGGGTGCTCACTGTCTTGGCTTTGTCCATGTTGAATCTCTTCAAGATCTTCTCAACATATTTCTCTTGACTTAGCCATAATAGCTTCTTCTTTCTATCCCGAATAATTTTAATTCTGAGAATCTGCTTTGTTGGACCGAGGTCCTTCATCGTGAAAGACGAGTTCAACGCCTTCTTCAAGGAGGCAATCTTTACCTTGTCTTGCCCTACTATCAGCATGTCATCCACATACAACAGCAAGATAAAGAAATCACCAGTCTCATACCTCTTCACAAATACATAGTGGTCGGCATCCATCTTCATGAACCTATGGTCTGTCATGAAGGAATCAAACTTCTTGTACCACTATCGAGGTGCTTGCTTCAAGCCATAGAGACTCTTTTTTAGTCGGCATACCATGCCTTCACATCTTGGAGCCTCGAACCCTTCAGGTTGCTCCATGAAAATTTCTTCTTCCAGCTCACTGTGAAGAAATGTCATTTTCACATCCGTTTGTTCTACCTCAAGATCCATTGAAGCCGCCATGGCTAACACAGTTCGGATCAAGGTTATCTTCACAACAGGAGAGAATATCTCTTCAAAATCAATCCCCTTCTTCTGATTACAGTCTTTCACTATAATCCGGACTTTGTATCTCGGTTTCTGGCTGTTCTCTTCCTGTTTGATTTTATACACCCACTTGTTCTTCAAAGCTCGTCTTCCTCTGGGTAGCTAGGTCAGCTCATAGGTCTGATTCTCATGCAAGGATCTCATCTCATCTTGCATGGCCTTCTCCCATTCATCACTCTCTGGGCTTTCCATTGCCTCATCATAACTCTGAGGTTCACCATCTTCAGCAATTATGGTATATTCATCAAGTGGATACCTTGTAGAAGGTCTTCTTTCTCTAGTGGGGTATCTCGGCTGTTCTTCTTCTTCATCCTCAGAACCCGATTCTTCACTCTCAACCCGGATCCTGGTATCATTGGCCTATTGTTGGTCATCATCTTCAACATCGCCACCAACAATTTTTCCACTGGTTTCTCCCCCTGCTTCAGCATGCACACGAGAGACGGGTTCTTCACTTCAGAAAGTAACCTGAACATAGGGCTTTGAGATGTCATGGATGGTCTCATCTTCATGGAAGACTACATCTCGACTTCTTACAATCTTATTGATCGGATCCCACAGTCTGAAATCGAACTCGATTTTCAGCCAACTGGGGTATATGCACTCCTTCGTCTTCACATCCAGCTTCGTCCTTTCATCTTTAGGGACATGCACGAATGCTCGGCATCCAAACACTCTCAGGTGATCATAAGTTGCTTTTCGACCTGTCTAGACTTCCTTTAGAATCTCTCCTTCCAGCGGTCGTGATGGTGAGAGATTTATCAAATCAACCGTTGTTCTCACTGTCTCTCCCCAATATGCTTTTGACAACCTAGCGTTAGATAGCATACTTCGGACCTTCTCTTCAATAGTCCGGTTCATCCGCTCAGCGAGTCCATTCAGCTGAGGAGTCTTGGGGGCGTCCTCTAAAGTCAGATCTCGGCTTCTCTATAGTATGTTTCAAAGGGACCATGATACTCACCACCATTATCAGATCTGACCACCTTCAACCTCTTGCCAGTGTCCCTTTCCACCATGGCATGAAATTCCTTAAACGATTGGAGAACCTGGTCTTTGTTCTTCAATAGGTAAACCCACACTTTGCGGGAATGGTCATCAATGAAAGAGACAAAGTATTGCACTCCTCCAAACTATCTCTCCGACATGGAGCAAACGTCAACATGGACGAGGTCAAGTATGCACCTCCATCTTCTGGGTTGATCAGGTCTCACATACGAAACCCGGTGCTGCTTTCCAGTTAGGTAGTGCGAGCAACTCTCCAGCACTTGACCTTTCAATCCGGTCAATATCTCTTTCTTTTCCAAAATCTCAAGCCCTTTCTCACTCATGTGGCCAAGACTCTTGTGCCACAACTCCAGGCTTGATCCATCAAAAATAGTATTGGCTTCACTGCCAGTTATCCTCCCTTGCATCACATATAAGGAGCCTTTCTTCTTTCCTCTGGCCATCACCAAATTTCTTTTGGTCATCTTCCATCTATAGCCCTCAAAGTTGTTCACTAACCCGCCATCATCAAGCTTTCCCACTTAGATTAGATTCAAACGCATGTCAGGTACATGCCTTACGTCTTTCAACACAAGTTGGTACCCTATGTCCGAGGTTAGGGTCACATCGCCAATACCAATAATCTTACTAGTTACCTGATTTTCCATCTTCACAGCTCCGAAATCTCCACTCTTGTATAAGGAGAAAAACCTTCTGTGAGAGGTCACATGGAAAGAGTCATCGAAGACAACATTCAAAAAATCATCTTCGAGAAGAAATATCTTGGCTCAAGCACTGGCAACCACAACCGTGGTGCTCTTCACCTCTATCTTCTTCTGCATATTCTGGTCTGACTTCACAAAGCCACTCTGCTCATCTCTCTGAAGAGTCCAGCAGTCAATCTTCTTGTGTCTGGACTTCCCACAGTAGAAGCACTTCAATTCACTCTTCGGTCTTGACCGGTCTTGGGACCTATCTCGTCTATCACGACTTCGATTCTTGCCATGACCCTGGAAGTCGGACTTACTCCTACTCTCAGCAAAGTTGGCATCTGACGTGCTGATTACACCCTGTTCTCTTCTCTTGGCTTCTTCATTCAGAAGACCATCAGTCACAACATCCATCTTTAGTTTTCCTTCAGGAGCCGAATTATTCAACGTCACCGCCAGAGTATCCTAGCTCTCCGACAATGAACTTAGCAACAACAATGTCTGCATCTCGTTGTCAATTCTCGTATTGGTTTTGGATAACTGATTCACAATACCTTTGTATGTGTTGAGGTGTTCAATCATGCTCATCCCATCTTTGTACTCCAGCTTCACAAACCGGCGGACGAGGTGTGCCTTGTTCCTAGGAGTCTTCTTCTGAATCATGGTCTCCAACTTGTTCCACAATTCGTGCGCATTGTGAACTCGGACACGTGCTCAAAGAGACTTTTATCAGTATACTTCCTGATTGTATCCACCACCTTACAACTCAGGATCTCTCACTCCTTGTCAGTCTTCCCTGCCTGTTTCTCATCAAGGACGATGGGCTCGTGCAAATGCTTGCAATACAGATGATCTTCCATTATTGGCCTCCAGTAGGTAAAGTTGTCTGCGGTCAACTTGAACATATCCCCCATCATGGGTTATGCTACCACTGGTCTCCATCCCGTCTCTTTATCCTTCAGAACCCTTCGACCTGGGCTCTAATACCACTTTTGTTGGGAGTAAATAGCGACTCTACCAATGATTGGGGAGTCACAACACAGACTCAACCCTCAAAAACATATCAGAATAATGCGAAAACGTGAACAATCAAAATGTGAGAAAGAACAGGAGAGAGAAATCACACACACAAATGGTTTACGTGGGAGAAAACATTCTTCAACACGAAGAGGAAAAACCCACGAGACTTTTTCCATAATCAAATCCACTATTATCAATAATGGTTACAATCACTATCAACAGTCTTTCGCTAGAGATACTCAATCTCACCAACAATGGTGGAATCACTCTCTACAAGGGTTGTTCACTTTACCTCTCGGAGACACACTCACAGAAAAGCTCTCTCTTCTCTACGCTCAAATGAGAATTCTCTCCACTCTTTGGAATTTTGAATTCTACCGTCTCCATCTATAAATGGTGTATTTATAGAGAAGAATTAGGTTTAGAGATTTCAGCACCCTAAACTGAAATGGGTCGAGGTTAATCCTTCAAGAATTGGGTGTTAGTCAACAGATCCCTTTTCAATACATTGAGATTTTAGCCAAACATTAAAACAAAAATATCCAAAATTTAGGAAGGTATTTTTTTCTCAATTGGGTTTCTAACCCACGCTAAAAAGCTTTCTAGCTATTAGTCATTGAATTGAAGATTCTGCTACCTTATTCTTATGAAATTGTGGTAAAGGAAAGTTGTAAATAAAGTAGTATATAAAGATAAATGACTATACAAGAAAAAATGATTGATTTGGTTGGGGGCCTGATATACATCATGATTTTTGTTATTTATAATATTTTCTAAGCAGTATAAGCATCAGCCGTTTTTCTAGTAACTACCCACGTATGACAATTATGGGTTCATGCTTCCATCATGCATAGTTATCCCAAAAACTGTCCATAAATATGTTTCCACGTTTTGGCCTCTACCTGCTTTTGATTATATATGTTATGTGCAAAACAATTAAAAATAAAGTACCAATTATCTTTCATTACCCACTTCTATGTTTTTTAGAAAATTATGGCTACATAAACCTTCAACCTTGGAAAATTCTCCTTTTGTTTACAGCTTGCACTACTTCAAAGTAGGCCTCATTATGGGCCGCTCATATCCCAATTATGTTTACCCCACATCAGTGGTTAGAAAGATGACTATTTTAGTCATCAATCATAAAAACTATTAATTTAGTTGTCAGCCATTTTTATTGCCAACAAACTTATATGTTATTAAAAGGTTGGTGAATAAATTAACTTATGTACATAATGAATATCTCATCAATAAACTTCACAACAAATGAAAGGTATAAAGAAATTTAAAAATAAACATATCAGAAAAATATGTCCATATTTCTTATGATTATTAGGATAAAAAAATACAACCGGCCACTTGTTTCTTAGAAGAAAAATGGTAGTATTATATAAGGAGATAAAAAAAATCAAACAATGAAATCTATCTTGATAAAGGAAATATAGATCAAAGTGCAGTAAAACAGTGAGAGAACAATTATTTACCAGCATTGTTCCTCCGGATCCTGCAAATAACATAACTACTTAGTAAAAGAACCCCAAAAATTGCAGCAGTGGTAGAAGCAGCTATCGTTGCCTTGTTCTTCTTGTGCCTAAATAAATATTCTGGAAGGTGTTGGAATCAATAAAAAAAAGAAATGAAAAAAAGGCTGAAGTTAGAGTGATTTTATACTTTTAGAAATTGCAAATTGAAATGAGAAGATCAAAGTTTATGGTGCCTACCTAACTCTGAAGCAGGCATCCTGATATATAGATCTTGGCCACCAGTATGAAGCTGTTTGATGTCAAAGAGATCTCGAAACCACATGACACAACCACTACCTTCGCCTCTTATGTCTGAATTAGCATATGCCATACAAGAACAATTACTCAAACACTTCACTCTGCATTCCTCTAGACCAATACTCTCATCTAACCAAGTATGTGTAGTATCCGGAACTTTGAGGCCTTCATATTTGGCAAACCCATCGGCGAGTTTGTCTTCGCAGCTTAATGGTTTATTGCGGACACATCCTCCAGTCCAATCGAACGAGCCCCAAGCTTGCTGCGGTGACTTTGGACTAAACCCTTTAAAACATTGGCAGGCTTGGGGTTGAGTACTAACGCAATTCCCGTAAGCTCCACAGAGGCTATAAGTGTCACAAAACTCTTGCGGGGAGGATATAGACATCTTCCAACCTTGTTCTCCTACCACCCACACGTAGCGATAAATTGTAGTTGTTGTTTGGTTTGCGACAGATCTGGCGATTATAGAATCATTTGCAATGCTATATGTGAAGGAAATCTCATCTTTATTGCTGACATAATAAAAGCCATACATGGTGCTATTCTCAAGGTCTGGCAATCCACTAAAATATAGGCCATTCCAAGGTCCAAACCGGTATGCCTTTTTTGTTCCTTTCATTACATAAAACTCAGGATAGTTATAGAGTTTTAAAACGCGATAAATGTCTCCTGGCGATGGATCATCTGGACTCTTCCAAGCTGTTAGTTTCCATTCATGACCGGTTCGGAGGTTCCGTCCCAACTTCATTCCTGGCAGGAATGTATCAGATGGATAGTCAAAACTTTGCCACAAATACGCTTCTGGGTTTGTTTCTCCCTCATTTCTTATGACAAGATTGCCACTGTCCAAGAGCACTGCCACCGAATTCTGTGCTTGTTGGTGGGAGTTGTTTGTATACCAAACAAGAGACTCATTTTGGGTGAGAACAAGATTCCCTGTGGTGTTGAGTGTTAAGATGCCTGAGGAATCATTGATTGGGTTTTCCCTATTAGCAACCCAAACCACTGTCTGAATTGGGATATTCTTGTACCAAATTCCCAGATAACGTTTTTGCGAACTCCCCGGGCTGAAAAACCCAAGTTCAAACTTTCTAGTTTTTGATACTAAGGTATCCCCATCTCTCAAAGACTGACGCAAGTTGATAAAATCATTTGCTATGGAAATTTGGAGAGAGGGGACAAGTATGCATGTAAATAAAATATTGAAGGAAAGGATGTGCATTGGGTCAGTGCTTTTGTGGTACTCTGTCCTGTATTTGGATAATGATGATATGCATTGAATAAGCAATGTGTATCATAAACAAAATGGGAAATTCAGTATAGGCTGACAAGACTGACTTATGTTTTGCTGAGTATCTCCAATGCAAAAAATTCAAATGTGTTTTTTAAATAATTTTTTGTGGTCTCCACAATGTCATATCACATCTAAGGAACTTATCTAATATTTTGCTCTAATGCAAGAAATCATAAGGAACTCAAAAAAATTCACATATTTATATTTTTAATAAAACTTAACATTTTTTCAATTTTCATAAATATAAATTAAAATAAATAAAACAAAATGCGTAACAATATAAAATAAAATTTTACATAATAATAAATAATTAAACACTACAACATCGAAATAAATAAAAAACCTAGACCTAAAAAAATTACATCAATTTAGTTATTGTTATTTTCACTTTCGAAACATTCCCAAATGTGCTCAACTAAATTTGCTTGGAGTTGTCGGTGTTTTTGTTTGTCGTGAACCTCTGCTATCCTTTGAAGTTATGTTGATCTGATACTAGGGTGAGCACCTGAAGATACTTCGAATGTTGGCGTGTTGTTACCTACATTATTGTAATCAATATTACTTTGATATGTGTCACGTTCATCCTCGAAAATCATGTTATGCAATATGATACATGCATAGATGATATTCTTCATTTTACCAATATCCCAAAAACGTGATGGACCACGTATAATTCCGAATAGAGATTGGAGCACTCCAAACGCTCGTTCTATATCTTTTCTTGCCGATTCTTGCTGTTGAGCAAATAATTTTCACTTTTCTCCTTGTGGCATTGAGATGGTCTTCACAAATGTAGCAAAGTCTGGATAAATATCATTGGCTAAATAGTATCCCATATTATATTGGGTTATATTCAGTGTATTGCACTGCGGGAGCACGTGCCGACAAAACTTCATCAAACACATTAGATCCATTTAACACAGTAATGTCATTATTAGAACCCGCGGTACCAAAAAATGCATGCCAAATCCACAAGTCTTGTGATGCAACGGCTTCAAGAATGATTGTTGGGTTGCGATGATCACCTCGACAAAATTGACCTTTCCATGCAACAGGACAATTTTTCCATTCCCAGTGCATACAATCAATAGAACCTAACATACCTGGGAATCCACGTGCCGCTCCTAGTTGTAGTAGTCATTCGGTGTCTTCGTTACTTGGTCTCCTCAAGTACTGATTCCCAAATATGGTGCAGATGTCTGACACAAATCGCTCCAAGCATTCCACCGCGGCTGTTTCACCAATTCGAACATATTCGTCCACGCTGTCAGCAGGTGAGCCATAAGCCAAAATACGAAGTGCAGCTGTGCACTTTTGTAATGGAGATAGTCCTCTTTGACCTAGTGCATCGAACCTCGCTTGAAAGTACTGATCATGATTGCTGAGCCCATCTACAATACGAAGAAACACATGCCTTCGCATACGAAATCTTCGTCGGAACTGATTCTATGTGTACACAGGATTTGCTAAGAAGTAGTCATTGAACAATCGATCATGACCTTCTTCACGATTTCGATGTACCACTCTTCTTTGCATACGCTCGACGGTGTTGGCATGTAGTTGTTGTTGGCTCTAAAGTATCATCCTAATGAGGTCTTCATCGGTGTTGTCTTGCAATTCCTCATTTATCATTTGATCTAAAACTTCATCTAAATCGATGTTTGGATCCATTATATGGTATCTGAAGTGTTTGAAATGACTGAGATATGTTGCGTAATTTGAATGAGAACATGTGAAAATGATGAAACATTAGACATTTATATCGCTTCATTTCCAATGGCTAGTTTCCAACGGCTAGTTTCATAAAATAAAATTTTCAATAAAAAACATACAACAAGGACCTACATTGTTAATAATTGCATACAAAGTAACTGAATAACATCTAAAAATACATAGGACTAAATTTTAACTAAATAATTTCTTCCTAATATGGTCACAATATTTTTCGTAGTCTTCGCGTTGTTTATCTGACAAGTTGGATGTATCCTTCATGAGGATTTCATACTGCATACGCCTTTCTTGTTCCTCCTTTAACTGAATGAGTTTTAATGTGTTGGCATTCTTCTCATTCATTACACTTTCTATACCAGATAAATCGATATTGCTAGAAGCTTCTTTTCCTTTGCTCTTTCTTTTTGCTGCTTTTTGTCCCATTGGGCGAGACATTGGCGATGGCTCATCATATTCTTCGACTTCAATGGGTGTCTCGGTGTTAGAAGATGACGAGTAATTTACACCTGCAGAAACCTTTGTTCTTTTTGAAGAATTTGACATAAATTCTGCATCGAATTTTGGTTGATCTTTCAACAACAACCAAGCATGTTCAACTTCAAATTTTTTACCTATATCCTGCGAGTAAATCAAATGAGCATTAGTCATACAATCCTTCTCTGAACTTCCACTTCTCTGTTGCCTATCTGCTTGTTTGTAGCACCCATTAAACTTTTGTACTGCTGGATGGATCCTATTCCATCGATATTTCAATTGTGTCGAGCTTCTTTCACAAAATAACCCGCTTTCCCACACATCGTCATTGTTGTACGCATTTTTAATCCTTGCCCAATATTGCTTCGATGTTTGGTCAACACCGATTATTGAATCCTTTGACACATTAAGCCATGACCGGACAAGAATCACATCTTCTGCCACCGAGAATGCTGTACGTGTTTTTTTTCCTCTATCATTGTGGTCGCCCTCATCTAGTTGAATATTGTCTAGACCGATTGTAGATTCAACTTCGTTGATAGGGGGTGAAATATTGGATAGAGAAGGCCTATAACACGTGTTTGGATTAATGGGGAGTGATGGTTGACTACAAAATTGTGGATTTTGACCGATAGGTGACTCTACATTAGATGGAGGATGCATATACCACATGTGTGGGGGCGGTGGATACATCATATACTGAGATGGATTTTGCGAAGTTTCACTGGTAGGTGGTGGTTGAGGATACATAAAGTATGACAGTGGATATGGTGGATTTGTAGAATTTTCGCTGGTAGGGGGTGGTTGATTTTGCAAAAAATTGTAACCACTTTGATTGGGATCCATTTCAAAGAAAAGAAAAATGATTGAGGATGGATGGAAATAATAAAAATTGCAACTATGAATTTTGTGTGAAAAAACACAACACATCACCCAAATTTATACCCACTTTCATCAACGGTCACTTTTTTTTTCAACGCATAGAAATTAGAACGTTAACTTAACTTTTAATTTTTTAAAATATTTTTAATTTATACCGTTGAGAGGCTTCAACGGATCTTTTAATTTTTTAACCATTATTTTCTACCCTTTTTTTTAATTGTGGATATGTTGCTTCCTTCACCCATTTACACGTACTATCCTTTCCCATTCCCTATTCCTTTTTCTTTTCACTTTAAAACTCTTCCTCTCAAGCATTCCAGAAGCTTCCGACCCTCTCTTCTCCCTTCCGGTCTCTCTTCTCCCAAACTCCCTTCCGCGACCCTCTCTTCTCCCTTCCGGCCCTCTCTTCTCCCTTTCTCCCTTCCGCGTTCTCCCTCCACAGTCTCTCATTCCCTTTCTCCCTTCCGCCCTCTCTTCTCCCTATCTCTCCTTCCCTCTCTTCTCCCTCCATGCCGCCACCGTCGCCGCCGTCGCTGAGGAAATCGCCGTCGCCGTCGCCGTTCTCGTCTTCCTCGACCAAGGTAGTTTACTTTCCCTCTTTATTTTGCTGTGGTGGTTGAGTTTATAATGTTATTTTATTGTGTAAGATCCGTTCCTTATATAAGGAATCCTTCATCTTTCTTCAAGCTTTCGTTCCGCCACGTCGGATTACTCCAACGCCAGTTTTTTTTAAGATACGGGTTCTTCCAAGAAACTCTCCAAGCACCTGTATTAGAGTTGCTCTAACTTCCTTTCCAACTCAAGCGCGTGCCCCATTTTCTTTGGCCTTTTCTTTGGACCGATGATATATAAAAACACTCATGCATTCTCAGGTGAAGTTCCATTTTTGGACTTCACTGGTGAATCTCCCAATTTTACAAGTAATGGTAAGTTTCTGAAAAAAATTAAAAATTAAATAAAAAAATTATTTTTTTGTTTATTTTTTTTTCTTTCTTTCGGAAAAGCTTTTTTATTATTTTTTATTATTGTTAGTATTGGAAGTCGTAAACAGTTTTACCACTTCCACATTTCCACTTTTTTTTGGTTGTTTTTCGTTAATTCTTAAGTTAATTTTTTAAAAATTGCAAATAAAATATTAATTTAACTATTTAATAAATAAATTTTTAAGTTTTGTTTAATATTTTCATAATTTTGGTATATTATTTTTTAAGTTTAATAAATAAAATTTTATTTTAATTATTTAAAAAATAAATTTTTAAGTTTTGTTTAATATTTCTAATTTTGGTATATGCTTTTAATTCTTAAATTTTTTTTATGTTTGTTTTATTTAATGGTTAATATTTGAAAATTTTTAGTATTGTTTAAAATTTTAATTCTTAAGTTTTTTAAAACGTTAATATTTCTAATTTTGCTAAAATGAAAAATAATAAAATAAAGTTTTAAAAAAATATAAAAGTAAAAAAATGAAAGAAACTTAAAGAAAAGTCGTAAAGACCATTACGACTTCAAAGTCGTATTGGTTATGTGAACATTTTTTTTCATTTTTAACTTGTTTTCTTAATTTTTTAATTTTATGTAATATTTGAATATAATTTTTAAATGTTTTTATTTAATATTATTTTATTTAATATAGTTTCCAAATTTTTTATTTATTTTTATTTATTATTTTCTATTATTTTTTATTTAAACTTAAAAAATATTTTTTTAATTTTAGATAATATTTAAATAAATTATTTAAATGTAAAAAAAGAATTAAGGTTCACCAGCCTCCATCTTAGCTTCACCAGCACCGACCTCCATCTTAGCTTCACCAGCCTCTTCCCTGACACCGGCCTCCATGGGTGAACAGAATCTTGAACAAGTAACTACCTATCACGTAGCACATCCACTTCACTCTTCCCCACCATCCTCTCCTGCTCTCTGCCACTAATGCCCCTTCCTCCACTTCACGCGAACTCATCCCTGTGTACCACATTCTGAACTTACACGTAATAACAACCAAGTCAGGGACAAAAACTGTAACACCCCGTGTGCACCCGGTGCGTTATCACCAAAAATACCAGTGTCACGCTAACAGCGTTAACTAGGTGCGGCACGAAAGCGATAGAATTGTTTTCCTCGATTACACTATGCATGAAATATAAAACACATCACACTAAACAACCTCAAACCCCTGCTGATCCAGATAAAACTAACATACAAAAACACAAAACATAGGCAGATACATAAACATCTAAACAGAGGAAATCAGGAGGAACATACAACAATCTCATCTATACATATACATGCTCACAAACAAGACCACATCTAAAACAAGATACAAAACATCTGAGCCACATGCTCATGTTCTCTAGCCTAAGGTGTCCATCAGCAGCTAATCCTGCAAAACATAGCCCTACACAAGGGGTGAGATATAAAATCTCAGTAAACTCAGGGTCCTTGAAGGTATTTCCTTCCCCTGGTTCACTGACAACACACACACACACACACACACACACACACACACACACACACACACACACACACACACACACATATATATATATATCAACCACAATCACAATCATCATCAGTGAATCACTCAATCAATCATCATGCACGATACACCTGACCACAATCAGGTTATACACATCCATCAGCCAAATCCAAGGCACACTCATGGAATAAAGCCATGCATCACATCAATAACTGTCATGCAGAGGCTACATCTAAGTATATAGGAACATCTCCTCACAGGGAGGCTACCTCTATATACTCGGCACATCTCCTGCATGTATCCCTAGCGGAGGCTTCCTCTGAATATATAGGTACATCTCCATCTTGAGGCTTCGTCTATATATCAGGTACATCCCCTTTTTGGTGAGGCTACCTCTGTATACATAGGTACATCTCTTATCACGAGGCTACCTCTATGTATCATAGGGCCATCTCATCCTCTAACATAATACAATTGTCTGGGAAGGCTACCTCTGTGTATATGGGAACATCTCCATGTAGGATTAATGTAACGCCCCAATTCACTAATCAGGTCATTACCAAACATACACCGCAACCCCTGTTATGGGTTGTGGTGTATGTTTGGTAATGACCCTGATTAGTGAATTGAGGCGTTACAAAAACCCATTTACCACAGTCGAACACGCATAAACACCAGATTCAAATCACTCATTTCCAAAATCCCCAAAACACCTGCAAATACCAATATTGTGCTAACTAAAATTTAACATTCTACATAATAATCACTTCACCAACAATTGAAAACATTCAAACAATTGCCAATTTACATAACTAAGGTGTTTAACAACATATAAAACCAAAGTCACTTGTTTCTGTTTCGCATTAATCGATTCACACCATAAAAGCAATTTCGCAGTCCAGAATCACGACCAGAGCCTCCACCTATGCCAGCGTCGGCATCAACGAAAATCATAGGTTGATGACCGTGAAAAATAAACTAAAAAGGCAAAAAATACAAACGAAAAATTTATTTGCATTATCATTATATGCATGCCTCACCTTCCAGAATCACGACCACATGCTCCACCTATTCGCAGGCCTCATCGTCCAGAATCACCACCACAGGCTCCAACTATTCACAGGCCTCGCCGAAGGAGAAATTCGAGTCACCGGCACCACTGAATGAGTTCGACATTTGGTGAAAGCTGTACGATTTGTTATTTAATTATTTTATACACTTCTTTCTTTTATTCAAACCAAAATAATTTCTTTAATTATCATTGTAAAAATAAATCAAAATATATTTTCAAAATAAAAGGCTTACAGGTAACCGATATTAAATCTCCATCATTTATTATTTTTATAATATATCCTATGGCTCAAAATACGACTTCACCGGTGTAACTAGAAAACTACAACTTTATATTAGAATCAGCCATACATTTCATTATCATCATATTCTTAGATCTTATTTTGAATGGGCAATGTTAAAATATATTAAGTCATCTGATTTTTTTAAATATAATATGACTTTTTAAGTAATGAAATTAAATTTTGTTTATTTACGTCTAGATGTATGGCCTAGATGTGCTCCTCCTACTCTAATAAAAATATCTCTCTCACTAATAAAATATGCCCTGTATATATTTCATCTTTAAGACATTTAAATGTTTTTGTTATCCGATTTTGTGTCTAATAATTGTTAATTTATTAGAGATAATTCAAAATTAAAGATATGTGAAAGAACAAGATGTAATAAAAATAACTAAAGATTACATAATACACATATTTGTATTCGTGTATGTAAAATACAAATTATTGATGAGGTCATTAGTGATAAAAAAAAATTAATAAAATAATTTTTATTTTAAAACTGAAATTAAATAACAATCATTCAACCTTTCTTTACAGCCTTATTATTGTTATGGTTAATATGCTCCCAACGCTTGAAATTTAAATTTTAGCTTTTATTTCATGTTAAACTTTCTTGAGATATTGATAGAACACAATTAATTTGATATGTTCTCATTGAATTGAAGAATAAACTAATTTGATGGGAAAATGATATTTTGTTTTAATTTATTACAGTAATGAATTAGGAAGACAGAGAGGGAGACGGAGAGAGGAGATTGTTTAGTTTTTTCTTATATTTTTTAAATTTTTTCGTGAAGAGAATTTATTTGACAATTTTACTATTTGATTGAAGTGAAGTCTTTTAAATTAAATAAATACTTAAATTAGTCTCTAAAAATAAGGACACGTTAATTATAAAAAATATTTAATCTCTTAAAATTATAAATATGAAATATTAATTTTAGTCCTTGCATTTGAAGGATGGAATGACTACAAGTTCAAAATGACCATTTTATAATTTTAAGAAATCATTTTTAACAATTCTTATTATTAAATTATGTCAAATTGGAGACAATGAATTGAAATCTTATTAAAAAAAAGAGGATTAAATATAATTTTTATTTCTAAAATTTTTGTAATGGATCAAAATTAAAATGACCTTATTTTTAAGGACCAAAATCATATGTTAGTTAAACACTTAATCCAAAATGACAAATATAGTAGACGTACGTTGACCGATGATGTTTTCGGGAGACTTTAATATGCAATTTGGCCAATGATGTTTTCTTCCTTGTGAGGCTAAACTATTCCGAAAATGTTGCCTACTCTAACATCTCTTTAATACATGTCATATCAACTACCACTGTACAAGTCAACAATTCATGTAGCTCTCTGGAATCAATATCGGTAAATATATACCGATGGGAAGTCATAGTTGGCTGATTGACACACTCTGAACGAATAGCATCCTCAACATACATATATAGCCCTTCGATATTATTATTGGGTAACCTGTTTATTTTATAAATTTTCTATTATTTTATAAACAAAATTTAAATAAGAAGATATTTAATATCATGAAAATAGAAAATTATTTAATACTTATAATATAAATTAAAGAAGCAAGAAGATTATTAGAATGGTGGTGAAGGAAGAGTGTTAGATTTATTGATAATAATCTTTTTATTTATATTTTATTTTTTGATTCTATCCTCAACACAATCCTTAACAAATGAAATTAGCAAATTCATAGTTTATCAATGACTTATAGTATTATTAATTAGTTAATAAATAAATTTGAATAATATTATAAAAAAACTTATTTACTAATACAGCCTGAAAATGTAAATAGTTTTTAATTTGTGGGGGTTTAAAGGAAGGAATTTTTTTTCTTAACAAAGAAGGTACTAGGTGCTAAGATACTTCTAATTTTTTTTAGTGAGGGTGTATATATTGTCAAAATTTTGGAGGGGGTTAAGCTCTGCCCCTAAGTAGAAAGATGTTGTCGTGTAGTCGATGATATACTTTCTAATCATTCTAAGGTTGAAAATATTATATGCATCAACAGAATTTGCAACTTAAATGAGATGATATGGCCATTACTGAAGAAGTACAAAAATGCCATATCATTTGTTCACACTTGAGACACCACCGACTGAGGAGTCCTCAGGCCTAAGAGGTACTGAAAGAAAACCCAACGAGCTATTATTCAGCGTAAACCTTGGTGTAGCAAGGAGGGCACTACACCTATCTATGTTTAAGGGTGGAAAAATTAATGTATGGGATAACTTTCAATCTGGATCATAATGGATCCCATCAAAATCAATCATTAATTTATTTTGATTCATTAAAAATTATTTAAGAAATTTAATCCAATGCTATCTATTTAAAAAATTCATTCAATCCATTCATTAACAATTTTTTCATGGATAGATATTTAATCTAGCCATATAAATTTAAAAAATAATTATGTTTAATTTAAAAAATATAATATTTTTTTTAAATAATAGCAACTCTGACTAGGGCGACTAAAAATAGCTTTGGTCGATAACGGACAAAAATTGCCTTGATAGTGTTGCTAAAAAACTTCTCAAATATATGTCGGTCAAAAATTTTCCTTGCCGATATTAGTTAAAAAATAGTCTCGACCGACGTCAACTAAAAACAGTCTTGTCCAAAGACATTTGGAAACTTCCCTTGGCAAAAAAAAAAAACATTGGACGGCATCGGTCGAAGAAAACGCTAATCAACAATAGTCGAAAAAATCATTACGCGAAATTCGCTGAAAACTACTCTAACTAACGTCATCCATAAAAAAACACTAGCCGAGGTTGGGCGAAATTTGCCTTGGTGGATGTTAGTCGAAAAGAAAAATCATGGTCAAAGTCAATTGAAAATTAGCCCACCTGACGACAACCCGAAACTTTCCCAATTGATGTTGGCAAAAAGCAGCATTGGTTGACATTGGCAGAAAATAGGCCAATGACTTGAGCTGGCCAATGGCAATTGAAAAATAGTTGCCGCCGATGCCAATAAAAAAACAATCCCAATTATAATCGATTTAAAGTAGCCTAGACCGACGTCAACCAAAACATAGTCTTGACCTAGTTCTATCAAACTGCCTAACCTTATGTTGACTGAAATAAATTTTTAAAATTTCGTATAAAATATACTTTTTGAAGAAATTTTTAAAACTAAATTTAAGAACATTTTAAATATGAAATAAGTATGTTATATCAATTTTAACCCATTAAGTATTGATTGGTGAATCCATTGGTAGTTCAGTTAGTTGAGCCTCCAAGATGTTTCGTATTCTGCATCAACTATCACTTCACCTCTCTGAGTGTTTGTGTTTCTTCCCTTGTACTTGCTCTGTTTCGTAGTTTAATTTACGTTGAATTCATTTACATGCCTTTTTACTCTGTAAATACCAAGTTAATTTATTAATTGCTTAAAATTAGACGTATAGATATGTAGAGTACAGTCAAAGTCCTTGTGAACTCGACATTTGGATTTACCATTTTATTACTACTTGAAATTTAGTACACTTGTCAAAAAGAGTTATCAGAGAACAAATTAAAGTCGTTTCTAAAGAGGAAGGTAATGATAGCCCATTGGGATACATCAGCAAGGATAGGCCTAAACGGATTTCTTACAAACAATTGAAGCTTATAGATTTCGTGCAGTGAGTGTACTAGCCATTAGCACTTTTCCATTTCCTAGAAGTTTCCTTTGAGCTTGTGACAACAATCTATGATCATAAGATTTAGGGTTGCTTTGTATTTAACTATGAATTCCAATGAAAGGAAACACAGAAAAATTCAAAAAAAAAAAATCTTTGATTTTTATTAGTGTTGTTTTCTTGGAGATCTGATATCCCAATATCTCAAATTTGATTGGGAATCATTTGCTTATAATAGCTAACAGTTTGATGTATCATTTATGCATTGGTTCTTTATTTTAGGCCAGTTGTTTCTTTCCGCGTCCCATAAAAATCAAGAAGCACCTCCTTTACATTTTGGAAACGGTTTTTCATAATGTAATTTTACATTTTGGATTAGTTTTTTCAGAACATAAAGGAAGTGTTTCTTAATTTTTATGGAATGTAAAAAACATTAGCTTTTATTCTAAGTTGACTTCTAGGTCAAGCACATAGCCTTTTTCTTTGGGTAACAAGATTTTATTTCAAATATAAAGAAAATAATTGATAAAGGGAATTTAATGTTGATAAAAAAGGAAATTTGATTACTGTATGGAGCTAATAAAGTGAAGGTGTGAGTTATAGGAAGAGGGTGGGGGGTTAAATTGGGATCCTTTATAATGTTCGGGCCTAAAAGCCAAGGTTTTGAGTATTTTGAATAGATTATCACATCTATTATTATGTGTGATGCTCAGAAAGTATCTTTGAGGATATGTTTGGTAGAGGAAGAAAATTCAGGGAGAACAAATAGGTAGAAAAGAAGGGAAAAAAAGTAAAGTATTTAATAAATAGAGTGAAAATAAAAGGTTATACGATGAAGACAAACAAAATATATATTAAATAAATAAAAATTAAATTAATATTATTTAATATATAATAATAATAATACTATATATATATATATATATATATATATATATATATCCCACTACTAACCTTTTGATAAATTTAATTTCATGTTACAGTAAAGTTTCTAGTAGGGATACTTGCACATTTGATGAGAGAAAAAAAAATCATTTGATGCAATGATTTCAAAATTCATTTGGATTTTTTTATTATTTTAATCTTATACTTTTTTTTGGTAAAAAGTTTTGAATTACTGTGTGATATCTAAAAACAATAAAAAACAATTTAAAATATCAGATATCCTATTTATAAGTCATTATATGTTTAATGAAGTGGATTAGTTGATGATTAAAGGGAATTGAATATATGGTAAGATATATAAAAACATAATAAAAAATCATATATATATGCACTTTGACTCAAAAAAACATGATTACATTTTTAGCTTTTAAATAAGTCTATAATTTTGGTAGTTCTGCTTCTGAATATCTAGAATTCATGTTTCGAAAACTTCAACTGGAGGCAAATGCTTCACACTTTCTTTATGTTTTTGAATTTTGTGTTGTCCATCAAACCACAATCAAAGTATTGATTAGTAGCTAAGTTTAGCTAGAGAACTTAAAGTTTGATTCTTGATGGTTTATCATCATTAAAACTCAAGCTTCTAGATGATTTGTCTCAACATTTAATAGTAGCATAACTCTTTAAATTAATACATTACTTTTTTCATATTTTAATACATGACATAGTTAGTATTGTTTTTATTCTTAAAATATAGCTTAAGTAAATACATGAGTTTGTGTAAGAAGACATGGGATCTTGATTTATTATTTAAATGACCATGGCCATTTAATTACTCAAAATTAAAAAATATGCCTCACTTAAATTCTTACATTTTAATTTCGAACAAATTTTAAATTTTGGAAAATCATTTAGTGACTTTTTTAATCATTAAATTAGGTTAAATGAATTTATTTAACAAATATATCCAAGGACACCTAAGTATCAATCTATAGAGAAAGAAATAAAAAATAAAAGATAGCAAAGATATGTTTATCTCGTTAAATTGTCCAAAAATTTATTTAAGGGCTTGAATCAAGAGTTTACTCAAAATTTTCGGTAAAATAAAGGCTTAGTTACTAGTTTGGTCTTCTAAGTTAGTTCTTAGATTTGATTTTGTCCTCTTATAATTAGAAAGTTTAATTTGGTTCAATAAAATTTTTAAATTAATTATTCAATTAGTCTTTTACTTTTAAAAAGGTTCAATGGGTATTTTACGAATATTTTTTTTAAATAGATTCAATTTAGTAGCATTTTTCTCCTCTACTCTGAAAGTTTTAAACAATAAGACCAAATTTAATTTTAGAAAGGACCAAAAACACATTTTAAAAATTTAAATACCTAATTGAAAATTCTTAAATAAGAAGAACTAATTAAATCATTTTATAAAATTAGAAGATCTAATTAAAGTTTTTAATAATAAGAGAACCAAGTTCAACTTAAAAAATTAATCAGATGATCAAAATATTTTTTTCTAATAGACTTGGTCAATATTGTTTTTCTTTTTGTGGTACTTTAGTTAGTCGATCAATGATGTTTATTATATTGTCATTTTTAATATATGAATTTTTTGATGATTTTATACATTTTATGTCGGACTTTATTATATATTCCGCACGACTAACGTCAATCAAGGACAACTGAACTAGTCAACAATTCATTTGCCTCCAGAATTTTTGGTTCCATATGCCAACCTATATCAACCTGCACCCATCGCAACACACCAGTCAAAGAACCTTTTCGACTTGTTAATTCCACACGATTGGTCCATACTCCATATTATAGTTATTCTTGTTAACTAAATATTCACAAACGTTATAAAAAGGAAAGAAACAAAAGGGATTAATGAAGTTAATATAGTTTTACTGTTCTAATTGAATGAAAGCCAATGTTGTAACTAAAATCTAAAGTGAGCAACTTGATGTGCATCACACGAATAATGGAAACATTTGATGAAAAGTGTTCGACAATCATACAGGCTAGTATTTTTTTTTTTTTTTTACATTACAATGTTAGTTTCTCTTTGATTCTGGCAAAAAATTATAAATAATATAAATTAAATAATTAATTTGACATTTGGTGTGGGGGACAAACAATTTGAGGATTTGGTGCACTAAAAAAATGGACAAAAATTAATAAATAATATAATTTAATTATAAAATTAGCAGAATTGGGTAAGAGGGGCAATATTTAGGGATTTGGTGAAACCCAACATGCCCAAGCTAGGCGTGTTTAAACATGCCCTAGCTAGGCGTGTTTGGGCCACCATATTCCCTATATAAACCCCACAAATTTGACAGGGTGCTACCATTTTGGGTTCTGTGTAAACGTGATTCTGCTTTGTCTGAGGTGAAGCGCTATTTGGGGTACCAGTTTGCCTATATAAAGCTCAGTAATTTGTGAAGTGAAGTGCTGCAAAGAAGTAAGTTGTTCATTAAACAATTTTACATATTATTTAGTGAGTTAAATTTTTTTAATTAGAAAATTGTTAGGGCCATATGAACTTGTTATGTTTAATGTGGTTTAGGGCTTGGTTTAGTGCGTTGTGTTTACATTTTAGGGTTTAGGTTTATGGTTGACATTGTCATTGGGGTTTAGGGCTTGGGGAACAGACGTAGGGTTTAGGGGTTCTGGCTTAGGGTTTAGGTCGTATATGGGGATTAGGGTTTAGGGCTTGGGGAACAGACGTAAGGGTTAGGGGTTCTGGCTTAGGGTTTAGGTCGTACATGGTGATTAGGGTTTAGGGCTTGGCTTACACACCTATGGTTTAAGGGTTTCGACGTAGGGTTTAGGTCGTATGTGGTGATTAGGGTTTAGGGCTTGGGGTACACACCTAGGGTTTAAGGGTTTCGGTGTAGGGTTTAGGTCGTTTGTGGTGCTTAGGGTTTATGTCTTGGGGTACAGACCTAGGGTTTAGGTTGCTATGTAAACAAGACCACTTCTTTATGCCTTTGTGCTTTTGACAATATTGACTTTCTTTCACCATCTGGTGATTTACTGGGACTAACTACATGTCTAGAAATATCAGTTTTACCAGTTTGAGTTAAAGATGTTTGGTACGGTATACGAAATTCAGTTTAATATTAGCGTTTAGTGTGTTAGTGTTCAGTTGTTAGGGTGTGTGGATATATGGGCTAGGGTTTAGGCTGTGTTGATAGGTGGGATAGGGTTTAGGAGGTGCGGTTATGTGGGTTAGGGTGTGTGGTGGTTGTATTATGGCTTTTGGTATAGGGTTTAGGTTGTGTTTAGTGTTTAGGGTTTGTGTTTCATAATTTAGGGTTTCGGGTGTTTGTGTGCTTCAGACGTTTATTTATGTTGATGGCAGGAAATGAGTTCAAGTGATGCGGAGGTTGTTCGTGTTGTGCTATTTTTCAATGGAAGAAAAATTGAAGGGGGAAGAAGTGTTGTCTTTGAAGGGGAGAAGAGGATGACACGAATCAACCGAAATGCAACATTGGGTGATTTGCATCAGAAGATACGTCCAAAATTGGGTGTGGATGACAACACTTGTATCACTTTGCTGACGGCAAGAATATGACAACAAGATCAATACATGGGGTTTCCAATACAGGATGATGAAGAATTGGAAATGGTGATTGAAGAATTTTTTAATCAGGCACAAAAGAATTTTTTAGAGTTGTATGTGAATTACACCGTAGTACAGGAAGCTGTTTTACCTAGGAGGTCAGTTGCTTGTAATTCTGCACATATTGCATCATCATATGGTGTTGTAGGTGCAAACATGTCTCAGGAAGATTCACATGACCCAACTTGGGTTATGGATGACGATGATGAAAATATAGCAATGGAAGATTGTCTTCTTCAGGAGAATGCCAATGCGTCTGATAATGACGAAGATGCTGGTGTTGATGCGAATGCATTCCAACAACACACTGATGTGGGGTTGTCTGAAATGCGGTACCGTGCAGGTGTTGGACTGACACAATCAGAACAACCTGTTGAAGGTAATTTACATGACCTAAACCCTAAGTGATTTCGTATAATAGTTGTTCATCTATATATTATAGTATTTTAGTTTGCAAACCATGCTTATTCATGTGTCTTGTATTTAAAGGCGGTGCAGTTATTCCTTTTTGAGACGAAATTCCACATTACACATATATCGATTGGAATCACCCAAGCGAAGAAGATTCTTTTGCCGGTTAAGCTTCAGGATCGGGTTCAATCCAAGGTCCCTGGCAAATAGGGGACAATTTATTTGTTGAACAGGAATTTCCATCCAAAAAGGAGGCACAAATTGCAATTAAGCGGAACCTAATGAGGGAGAATCAAGAAGCATTTGTGGCTGAGAGCAAGCCTAATAGGTTTGCCATGAAGTGTGTTGCTCACAAGGATGGTTGCCCTTGGAGGGTTAGGGTGTTTAAACCAATGTACGGTGAGAAGTGGGTGGTTTCAAGATGGGGTGGAAAACACAATTGCCTCAACGACCGTATATCACAGGATCATAGACAACTTGATGTTGATGTCATTGCTTCACTTTTAGTAGGTATGAACTCAGAATTTGTGCTTTATATGAAAATTATTAACTTGTGTTAAGGTTTATTGTTAATGTGTATGTTACAATGTCATTTTCAGGAATGGTTAAGGAGGAACCGGGCGTGTCAATTGCATTGATTCAGGAGAGGATCACCAACAACTTTGGATTTAAAGTTTCCTATTGTCAGGCATGGTATGCGAAGCAGAGAGCAATGACAATGATTTATGGACATTGGGAAGAATCTTATGCCTTTTTGCCGAGGTGGTGTAACTACATGCTTCGTTTTTCACCAGGTTCTTTTTTTTTTTTTATATTCAAACCAATGATTATTTTGTGGCACATTGGCTGGTCTGAGGGAAGCGTGTCTTTCAGCGAATGTTTTGGACTTTCAGACAGTGTTGCGAGGCTTTTAAATTTTGCAAACCCGTCATTCAAATTGATGGGACTCACTTATATGGCAAGTATAAAGGAAAATTGCTGATCACCACGACTCAGGATGAGAATAATGAATGCCTGCCACTGGCATTTGCCATTGTTGAGGGGAAGACGTTGGAAGCTTGGGAATATTTCCTTGCTAACATTTGCTTCCACGTAACCCAAATGCAAAATATATGTCTCATTTCAGATCGGCATCGGAGCATTATATCTGCAGTGCAGAATCATGCCGGTTGGTGATGTGTTGCAAACACATCTTAGTTTTAGGTTAGTTTAGGATATGATTTAGTTAAATAATTAGGTAAATAGATTAGAAATTAGTTAGTTTATCAATTTATTTGTTTTCAATTCAACTCATTGCCATTCGAACATTTACAGGCTTAAAAGAGGAGAATTAAGGCCAAAGAAAGAAGAAAACAAGATTCAAGGTCCCGCGTCGATAGCGCCGGAAACCACGCGGGTCACGCCATATGCAGAATTGAAGGCCTTAGCTTCGAAGATCCCACGCTATCAGTGTGGGAGTCCGCGCGGTTAGCATGAAAAGGTCGTAAGCACTGTGCGGATCGCGCCAAAGCCGCGCCATCAGCGTCAGGGACTCAAAGCCAAGCCATTTAGCTCGAATAACTCGTGCGGATCGCGTCAAGGCCGTGCTACTAGCGCCACAAATCCCAGTATCAGACATTCAATTCGAAGACTCCACGCTAACCGCGTGGAGTACCATGAGATCAGCGCCACTCTTTCGAAAGGCCTGCGCGGTTAGCTCGGGATCGTGCAGATCGCGCCATAATGATTCTGTTGCCTGTTTTAAATTATTGGTTTCGAAATTCTGGCACAGTTTAGGCTTTATTACTTTAATTAAACTTAACTATAAATATAAGGCCTCAGAAACTAATGAAGAGGCATCTATCATCATCTAATACCATATTTTACATTGCAAATATCATTCTCAACCTCTGGAAATCAAGAATCAAGGCTAGGATTTCAGCACAACTATGAATTATTCCACTACTTTGATGTTCTTGAGGCCTATGGCAGGCTAATTCTTGTATTGTGGGAAGGCCATGAACTGATGAGAGCTCCTCTGTAATTTGACTGGTATTGAATAATAATGCTATTTTGATTGTTTTATTCTTTTCTGCTCTTATCTTTTACTCTTATTTGGAATAGATCACTCTGAGTAAGTAATGAGAGTTAGGATTCACAATGGGGACGTTGGGATTCTAAGTTCTGACTTGTTTAGAATAACAGTTGTTCATCACTTAGGGATAGGGATGCGTGGCTGTAGAAATTATGATATGTTCTTTTAAACGCTTAAATTGATAGATTTCACTAAGGAATTAGGTTTTCGATTCAGGTTAAAGAGTTAATTCACTAAGGAATTAGGGATTATCTAATCTAGAAAAGATTTATTCTCTGAACAATCATAACAAGAACACTTATGATATATTCTTTTAATGTTTAGTCTGACAGAATCGCTAATAGATTAGGATTCTCGATCGGATTAAAGAGTTAAATCGCTAGTTATCTAGGATTAACGAATTTAGGAAAGATTTATTATTTGTGTAACTTAAACTACGAAACCAGTCAACTGAAGGAGGTAGGACTCAGAAGGGATTGTGCCTGACCATAATTATTCTTCCATTGGTAATCTTTCAAATCAATTTACTGCATTTCTTTAATTTTTGTCTTTACAATCAAACAATCAATCATTCAAACCTCTCTTGCGTAATTTTCTGTTTATTTTCAATCACAATTGTTAGCATTGCTGTTAAATCACCCCAATCCCTGTGGAGAACGATACTCACCTACCTAAAATTATCACTTGAAAATGATCGGTGCACTTGTCGTGGTGTGAGCGTATTAAATCGCTAACAGTTGGCAACCACCTTTTGCGCATCACGTTTTCTGCCTTCGTCATATTGCCAGTAATTTCAATCAAAGATTCAAGAGTGCAAGATTGAAGAAGAGCCTCTGTAAGGACCCTCATTTCTATGCCTTCATGAGGTGTTTTAGTCTAGAATTGATGGTTAGCAGGTGAAAATAGCAGAATTAAGCCGAACAGAAGGTATCGCGCCAACAAGCCTATGTACTACCGGGAGTACATAGGATAATTCTACATGTGGCGCCAGGAGCGCTGGTGTGGCGCCAGGAGCACCACCGGTTCTGGAAGTTGGCGCCATGAGCGCCAGAGTGGCGCCAAGAGCGCCGCCGGTGCTAAAAGTTGGCGCCAGGAGCGCCGGTGTGGCGCCAAGAGCGCCACAGGTGCTGAAAGTTGGCTCCAAGAGCACCGGAGTGGCGCCAGGGGCGCCAGATGCACTGGAAGCTGGCGCCATCAGTGCCAAGGTGGCGCCAAGGGCGCCGCATGTCGGTCAGGGGCAGTATTTAAGGGCCAAAACGCGGAAAAAGGAGAGGAAAACCAGTTTTCTTCTTCCTTGGACTTCCCAACCTCCATTGGAGCTATTTCCAAGCTTCTATGACCTTATATATTAGCCTTAATACGTCCCTTTAGCTGTGAAACTTGAGAGAAACTCTGAGG
>PYAF01004164.1:1144970-1157500 GCA_007407185.1 Glycine tomentella | reverse complement strand
TATATAAGATATACGAACTTCTTCAATATGTTTGTTGTTGGCCATTTTACTTGTATTTGCCTTTTATGCAAAAATTAAATTATTCAATATAATTTAAATGATTTAACATAAATTAAATTGCCATAATTTATTAAATAACTGAATTATAACGTTTATTAACCATTCAACGACGGTTAGTAACATCTTTGACATAAACGTAAAAAACCGTCTTTGAATCCAATTTTCAAAGACGGTTCTTTTTTAAAACCGTCTTTGTTTCCTACTATCAAAGACGGTTGTTAGCTAAAACCGTCGTCGTTTTTCATTTTCAAAGACGGTTTTTAGAACAAAACCGTCTTCGTATGTCATCTTCAAAGACAGTTTTTATTTATAAACCCGTCTTCGTTTCCCAAATTTGAAGACGGTTTTCTGTAAAAAACCGTCTTCGTTTGTCGTCTTCAAAGACGGTTTTCTCAGGAAAACCGTCTTCGTTTGTCGTCTTCAAAGACGGTTTTTTCAGGAAAACCGTCTTTGTTTGTCATCTTCAAAGACGGTTTTTTTAGGAAAACCGTCTTTGTTTGTCGTCTTCAAAGACGGTTTTTGCAACAAAACCGTCTTCGTTTGTCATCTTCAAAAACGGTTTTTACAACAAAACCGTCTTCGTTTGTCGTCTTCAAAGACGGTTTTTGTAAGAAAACCGTCTTCGTTTGTCGTCTTCAAAGACGGTTTTTATTGAAAACCATCTTCGAAACTTTTGTGCAAAAAATTTGTTAAATACAAAGACGGTTGTTAGTAATAACCGTCTTCGTTTCATGGTTTCTAAGACGGTTTACACAAAGAACCGTCGTTGAATCCAATTAAGTTTTTTTTTTTTATAAAAAACTTGAAACAAAGACGGTTTGATATATATAACCGTCGTAAAAAATTACAAAAAAAGACGGTTCCATAACCGTCGTTGAAAATCATAATTTTCAACGACGCCGTATTCGAAGACGGTTCGGTAACCGTCGTTAAAGACCACCTGTGTAGTAGTGATGGAGCTTTGGAAAACGGCAGCGTTTGCTGGTGTGGTGAGGATAGTCACATCCACACCATACATGGCGAAGATCCTAGGTGATATAAAGGGCAGAAAAATACCCTTTAGCAGCATTTCATCATATTCACCTTCAACACCATCAAAGTAGGATTCCATGAATGATAAATTGATAATCTAGGATCGATGGAGAGAATGATTCTTTGCCGATCGATGTTATACTCTAGCCGAAGTTTATGTATATATAATGTCATGGATAAATAGAGAATATAGTGTGGCTGTAGTTTATTTGCTGATAATTAATTTTCTTTGGAAAATTTAATTAATTATTTTTAGTTTTTTTTCTTTTAATTAAGGTTTTTTTCCCTGTATACTTGAATCAATATCTTAGTTAAAGGAATTGAGTCTAAAATTACCAAAGACTAACAACTTGTTAAGTAACTACTTCATTAAATCTAAAATTTTATAATAAATTTTATTCATAACTTGATTATATAATAAAAAATCTAAATATAAATTATATCATTTCAAAATTAATTTTACAAAACTAATATCATTCAAAACTAATTCTATCCATGCTGATTCAAACAAACACTTAATGATTTATCGTCATACATACATTTGGAGGGTTTTTTTGATGTAATGAAATATTTAATATTTAATTTGTTTTTTTACTATTTTATTATACATCTTATTATTTATTTAATATTTTCTTAAAAAATAAATATATTTAATTAGTTTTGTCTAAAATTTAATTTGATTCAATTCAGTCTTATAAATGAACTGAACCAATTTAAATTTAGAGTAAATCATTCTTTTTAAAAGACTAGAGTAAATCAATTAGTCAATTAGATAATAAATTACAACAATCGGATTAAATAATTTTTGTCTTCAAAATTAATTTAATCTAATTTGCTAACATGATATGAGATGCAGCTTGATGAGTGTTGGGTACTGTGACTGGACTGCAGCATGTAGGCATTGAAACACACGAGAAGCACACCACGAGCACGAGACCACAGTGCAGGACATCGATAAACTCCGGTTTCATGTTATTCATTCATATAAAATTAATTTCTGGACACCTTTTGCGTGAGAAATTTAAAAAAAAAAATTGATTATATGATATGATAAAAAATGAGAAATGTTAGTAAAATATTTGTATACTATGGGTTTTCAAAATATTATTCTTCTCATCGTACGATGTATGGTTTTTAATGTATCCGATTCAATAATTATATTAAGAAAAATTCTAAAATGTTTACTCCATTTTTTGTGTATATGTAAAAAAAAAAAAATATATATATATATATATATATATATATATATATTAATAACTGTATGATTGCTTGTCACCAAATTGACTTGTGTGCAACTGGCATAACAGGTACATTGAAATTTGGGAACATGGTGTTCTTGTAGATAGTAAGTATTTAGACAGATGACTGTGGCTGACAAATACGGTGCCCAAAATTTTGTAATTACTGTGAATTTTAGTCTTTTCTCGATTTTTTATTTCTGTTTTATACTTCTCTTTTTATGTCACGAAGCTAATCTACCCCTTTAGCTTATTTTTCCCACCTATTCTTATAGAACTTGCTACAATCCATATGTCGAATTTCTTGAGAACTATATATGAATCCCATTATAACGTGTTTGAGTAGATGTATAAAGCAAATTCAATCGTTGCTTGTCTTAGTTTTAACATATGAAACATGATATCTTGAAGCTTTTAGTATACTATATAGCTTACCTGGTCCTTTTGTATCTGTTACTCCATATCTCGTTAAACCAAATCTGTACGAGTTTGGGAAATTGAGCAAACTAGGTCACTTTTACAAACTAATAAATATCAAAATGATGTTCTGAAACATATTACTGGCATGAGACTATTTTAACGATTGATCAGGAATTTCATGCCATATAAGCAGTTAAAGAGAACTAGCTACTCAAACTGGCTAGTTCCATGTGCATAGTGTCAAATGCCACAAAAAATTGGTGTGTATTGATCAATTCACATTTTTTTTTTGTAGACAAAAACCATGTATTACACGAAAGAAAAATTAAAATAAGATTATGAAGGTGATTCAAGTTTAATTAGTTTGGTTAATTATCGTTTTAACTTCAATGATGTTATATATTACATACAAGCAAACAACATAATAAATAAAGGTAGTCCGTGTTGATTTTGATAACGAGAGAGTGGAGTATAATTTAATTTATAATATAGGAATAAATACATTGTCATTAAATATTTAAAGTAGTTATATTCTTTGAATATATTTTATAGTTACTTTATCTACAGAATTTCATTTATTTTATAGTTATTCTGTAGTAAGATAGGATTAAAAAAATTAAAAAATAACAAGAATTTTATTGGAAGAAAAATTTCACTCCTGCAACGATAACCAGAAGAAAAAAGAGATATACAAGATAAAATAAATAGTGATGAAGAGCTAAGAAAGAAAACAAGTTAGAAAGGTGTACATAACTCTGAATCTACCTGAAGCGGACACGATTTGAGACAAAGGCAAGCAATATTTCAAAATAAACGTAAATTCAACTATATTTAGGAGTTTTATTTATACAATAAAATTGTATCATTTTTTTTTATAAGGAAAAGGATTAGCAACACATTCTTTGTAAACCCTTCCTTTATAGTTAAAGTTTATTAAAAATTGTAAAATCAGAATAAAAAATACAAAATAAAATAAATAACAATGAAGAGAACTAAAGAAAATAAGTTTAAAAAGTGTGCATAACACTAAATCTATCTATTTAGAGGTGGACACGATTTGAGATGAAAGATCTATATAGATAAAAAAAATTATAAAGAGAAGAAAATAAAAAAATACATATATTTTCATAAGTTAAAATTAACTTAAATAAGTTAAAAATAAATTTTTGAATAAAATAGTAGAAGATAACTTCTACATCATTATTTATGTATAAACTAATTTAATTTATGGAGAAATTTATTTTATTTTTTCTATTTTTTTCTATAAATGCTTATTGAAAATTTATTCAACCACAACCAAAGGCATCATACTTCAAATAAGTGTAAATTCAACCATATTTACTAGAGAAGTTTTACAATAAGAGATGATAGAAGAAAAACAAAATTATAAAAAAGATATAGAAGAATATTGCATAATTCTGTAGTAAGAATAAGATATCTCGATTCAAAATACGAACATCGTTCCGAAGGAAAATGCCGGTGGAAACCGAAAAAATACGAACTTCATCCAGACAAGTTTCTCCAAAAAAAACATTTTTAGCTGGTTCTCTTGACACACATTCATGTCGGACCCTGCTGCATACCATCTCTCCTAAGTGCTACAGGATTTAAAAAACATTCAATTTGGTCAAAACCATGGACAGATATAAGTCACTAACAGCAAAATTGGTAATTAGTAATTGCGTTACAGAGCAAAGAAAGGAAGCGGGGCATTGGTTCAAGGCAGAAAGTAGCACTCGAATCAGCCATCAACATCACTTTCGAGTTTTGACTATTCTCTGTTTCTGTCCTTCATTGAGGGAAGAGAGGAAGACACGGTGGGTGTTGACTTTTGACGATCGGAAAATAGTTCCACTAGAACATATTGCATAATGTTGCACAAAATTGTGCAAATCATAGAAAATTTGCACTGGGAAACACAAAAAATCAGCGAATTGAACCGTGTGTTACATCTTACATTGCCTAAGTGTACTTTTACATGGAAGGAATCTTACATCAAATGTTGGTTTAGCCAAATTGGTTTTCCTATTCAAACCTGTCATCCGAGAGCACCATTGAACTTCTACATTTAAGTCAGAGAAATGTAGCACATGCAATGAATACTTTTATTCTTCAACACTCTTTTCTGTTGAATTATGGTGCAAGAGAGATTCAATGCTGAGGAGAAATTTCAGCCCATTAAGAACAAAAAATGAAAAGTCATAAAGAGTAGTTTCAGAATGGTAAGCAAAAACAAGGTTAAATTATAAGTACAAAGGTTTGAGTATATGGCCAACCTGCATTTCTGAGGAACCCTCCAGGAAACAACCGACAACCTCTTCAAACTGGTTGGCAAGGATAAATAATGTTTCCAATCCTGAAGCATAATTCTAAGGTCGTGAAGCTTGCTATCCATACCCAAGCAACAGTTTGCATGCATCGTACAAACTAGGTTTAAATCCCTACTTGGTTCACAAAGCCCACCAAAATTAGTTGTGTCCAAAAACCTCATCTTGAGGCCAATATCAGTAATGAAAGGATGAACCTTGATAAAGTTAAGGACATCCTGATCATGGTATCCAGGATAGGTTTCTCGTGAAGAATACCAGAATTTGTAAAACTCTATTGACCTATTATTGGATTTTACATAGTTGAACCCTCCGTTGGGTCTGTTCTGTACATCATCGAATCTACCTGTGAAATGATCACACGCTATCTGGAAATCTGCATCAAGGTGAAACTGTGGAAAAGGGTCCCTGAACCACATGATATCAGCATCCTGGAATAGGAACACCAAAATAAGAATCTAATTAAGACACTTCAGAAAATTATCTAGATTCTTCTATGGATTTTTTTTTTGAAGTCTTGTCCTTTTTATATTTTCCCCTTTACTGAAAAAGAAAATACAGCGTAGGAAGATACAATAAGAACAGCAACAATATAATGCATAACCTAAAACTTAACTGCAACGAAACTATGAGCTGATACGGTTGTTCCGATCAGTTGCGAAAATGATTTGGTAAATTTAATGGACCTTTGCAAAAGCTTGGTATTATTGTTGCATCAGTTCAAATGAAATTCAGAAAAGAAAGTTTAGCTTCAACATGCAAGTCAGTGTTTACCACCTCTGCACTTCGATGTGTAGCAACTAGAAATGATATGAGAAAATGGTTTGGTTTGAAAAACCATTCTGATTTCACTTCCTTTTTTCAATTAGAAATTACAATTTATAATTATCAATAAAAAATTAATTATTAAAAATAGCAAAAAAAAAAAATGTTTTCTTAATTTAAACAAAACTTTACATGAGAAAGGGTTTTCAATTTTATATGACCATAATAACTAATGTAAAATAAATAAATAAAAAATTATGTATCCCATTGTCCGGAGGCTCCACGCTATGCGCAGGTAAGGAGGAGGGATATTGTAGGTAGTCTTACCCTTACATATGCAAAGAGGCTATTCCCGGATTCAAATCCATGACCAACAAGTCACCAAGACACAGCTTTACCGCTGTGTCAGGGCTCGCTCTCTAAATGTATCAAAATTAAACTAACAAAAATCCAGTATATCCCATGCTTTTGCCAAACAGATAAAATCCCATATGCATTGCTACAGTCAATACATTTTTGTGAAATGCCAATATATTAGCTCATTAATAGAAACAGAGTCAACTCATAAGTAACCCGTTCCCCCATTCACATAACATACAAATTTTCCCATTAAGCATTATCATATGAAAATCAATCACAAAAACACAATAAACTTCACAACTTTTGAGAATGTTTCCATGGCTGAAAAAATCAAAACAACGTTAAGGTTTACACAAGTTAGGCCATGTGAGCTTCATGAGGTTAGTGATGGAAAAAAATAACTTACTGTGAACACAAAGTTATACCCCATCTCAAGAACAGTACGTAGGAAATCAATCCTTTTCCACATCATCATCAAGTAGCGAGGAGTCATAAAATACGCTTCTTCATGAAAGTCAGCTTCTTCACTAACAAGAGAAAAGCAATAGGTATGTATAACCTGACAGCGTGCAAATGCCTTTTGGTCCAATGCAATAATTACCAAATGATTTAAAAAAGTACTGGTACGATCTCCTATTCTGAAGCTCTCAAGGAAAAGATCGATGACTGAATTTGGAGCTGCCCATGCTTCATTTAACGTGGTCAAGATTACAGTTCTGTCTTTCATGGCAGCCTCATTCAGGATCTTTTCAAGTGGATATTCATTGCTAGTCTGCAGGAGAGTCAATTCAAAAAGAATGATGAATATTGTCAACTTTTCAGACAAATTGCACACATAAACAACAACACTACAGCAGTGAAAATAAATAATGCTTCTGAGTTGGGCTGCAGATTAGCATCAAGATAATCTCATGGTAAAATGGTAATAGTTTCATGAAGGTTATGGTTATGCTTATGAAACTGAATAAAACTAATGGAATTAGTGTTTATAAATATTCACGTTTAGATTAACTTTATTCCTAAGACCAGAGAATGACTTAAGTATGAAAACACCGTCACTGTTAGCACAGGACAATCTATCTATATTTTGTAATGGCCAACTATCCAAATCAACAGAGGCTACAAGAATTTTTATATTGGGAAATCACCAGCTATCGTTTCTAATCAATTAAATTAGTAGTTAATACACCTGTTTGCCCATTTTTTAGATACCAATACCTTATACTGCAGAAGTGTAAGCAACACTTGTGATTGTGAATACTTAAAATAGTGCTAAGTAAACCTGAACGAATCATATTATCCATTTGCCTGATCATACATATCAGGTGATAGTCCAAATTTTGCCCATAATTAAGTAGCTCGTCTTCCTCTATACACTATTCGACCAACAGGCTACAGCTATTCAACATGCAGAAATTCCAAAAACAAATAAAAAGCAAAATAATCATTATTTATCCGGATCTTTGCCGACTAATGGTTTCAAAAAGATCTAATTAATTAAACTTGCAAACATATCGATTATAGAAACTTATAACACATAATTTCGGTCGGCAATCATTTTAATTGATCCTACATTATTAATTACTCAGATTTCTGGCGTCTCTCGATTTTATGCATAAAATACACTCTCTAAAACAAAACAAAAAAAAGTCCAGATATTCAAATTCTCATAAGAAATTAGAGCTTCCATTGCCTTTCAATCAGTAAAATAACACAGCAAAAGCCAACAAACAAATTCAAGCTAGAGCAACTAGAAGCGTAGCGTGTTTAGAAACTCGTTGAAAAGAAAGAAATCACCTTCTATAACTGTTAGCTTCGTAACCTCGAAAGTAAGATGCGGAAAATTACATCCGAAACGTGCAACACACACTATACACAAGACAATGCAAATAGATAAGACAACGCACTAATTATGTACTCAAGAGATAATAAGACAATGCAATACTTAAGCATACGAAAACGGTGAAGTAACTCAATTCGCTGTAACGGTAGCAGGAAGTGAAATGAAACAGTTGCGAAACGCGAGAGAAGAGAAGCTAGGAAAGGAAACTGACCGCAACGGGATCGTTATACACCGACGGAAAAATGTGAGTAAAGCCAGACAGAGAATAAGAGGAATGGAAGCTGGAGAGGAATCGGTGGGAATCGACGTCTCCGAGGAGGACCAAGCAAGAAAGAGAAACGGTGGCGAAGAAGAAGGAGGCGGCGACGGCGCGCCGGAGGTGGATGGTTTTGGCCTGCCGAAGCATGTCGGCGGAGGAATTACCGGCGGCGAGGCGGTGCGTCGTCGTCCTCTGGCGGCAGCGCCTGAGAGGTCATGTTATCGTTATGGATGTGGATTGAATGAACGGGAATGGAAGTGTGAATGAGTTGAAAAAGCTCGAGATTCGAGGTAAAATCCGTTACGAACGCGGAACGCATTCTCGCGTCACTTACTGTCTGAGATGTGCACATTGCACCGACTAACTGTGACTGGGTAGATTTCATTTTGTTTTAAGAGTTTTTTAACAGTTTGCCCACGTGGAAATGAAATTTCACCATCAACAAAACTATGTTATGTGCCCCCTTTTTTGTAACTTTTCAACGAAAACGCCTCAACTCTCCACCCAGCGTCTTTGTGCAATTCCCATCTATCCCACTTTTCAAGGGCATCATCTGCCACAAGAGTTTCTCTTCGCATTCCATCGGTTGGTAACCAGAGTTTTAGTGGGAAGAAAACTTTCAATCCGTTATGTGTATTATGTAAATTTTGATTAAGGTATGAAAGTTTTGTTTCGATATATTTATATAGGATATAAGTAGAAGAATTTCTTTAAAAATGATTGAATATGGTTAAAAATTTGAGAAAGTTGATTGTGTAATCGAAGAGGATTATTTTGATAATTTCATTGCACGTGAGATTTGAAAGCGCTCGGAAGTAAGGTATTTTTCGACATTGAAGTACCCGTTGACATGATTCTAGAGAAGTTATATGAAGATAATTCCTAGTAGTATTTAAGGAATATTATTGTACTCGTATTAAAATCATATCATTTAACTGTTAGTATTAAAAGTCAATAAATAAAACTATCGATCAATTTTTGGGTGACTGAAACACTATCACTTAATTCCTCAAATACTAATAATATCTACCATCGAAAATTGACTTTAGGTTAAATAGGTCAGCATGTATGTATATTAATTTTCATCCTTTATGAATTATGTCTATTTATTTTATGGCACATTTCTAAATCCTTTATTCTTTTCAATCTCAATTTCTTCTCAAAACTTTACTTTTTCAATTTCTACTTCTTATTATTATCAAAATTATTTTAAAACTAATCATTAAATCAAAAACTCTTTTATCAAAGTTTCCTTATTATCTCATAAACTATGATATTATTGTAATTCAAATGGATATATTTATAGAAATTACAATTGTGATTTACATTAAGTATTAAATAATTCTTTGATAAGTTGAAAACTATTAACTTGCTTGTTTAATAAAAAAGAACTCATAATCAAAATTAGATTCTATGTCTCATTTTTAAACATTTATTTGATAATAGATTCATTTAGTTAAAATTCATTTACTGTCTCAAAAATATTTGCCTTTCAAGGAATAAATACAATTTTCAGGATTAACACAATTATACTAGTAAGTTGTTATCCATTGTGTTAATGGGAAGAGAAACTCTTGTTAGAGTTCCTCTAAATACATTTTTATTGATTAAATAGTGTAATTATGTTTTTTTAATTTCTCTATTTTAAATTAGATTCTATAAGTTAGTTAAGTAATAGTATAAATTTTAATCTTTCTACGATGACATGGATGATAATGTGATATTTGACACATACTTTGGCGTTATGCAAGAAAATGAATGGTAAGATATAGAGTTCGTGGGAAACATAATCAATTAGGATTCAAATCTTGTATCACTTTGTTAAGAAATACATGTGACTATCGTTTATGTTGATTATTTAATTAAATTTTTTGGTTCCTTAGATGTGAGGAATAGAAAATGCAATTAAACGGCATTAGCATATCATCCAGAAAACATAAAATTGTCGTTGCAACATAAAAGTTTCTTGATAACATGTTGAAAATTTGATAAAATTACCAAATCACACAATTACAATATTTGAAAAATCAATTTGTGCAAAAATAAACTAAAATCTCACAAGTGTGATATTTAGATGACTAAATATGTAATTAAGCCTTTAGTTATTTATTAAGAGAATATTTATCTATACATTATTATGTTTTACACTAAAATAAAATATTATCAACTAACAAATAAATATTAATATGAATTCTTAGGTAATTATTATAAAAATTAACAATATATGTAAATAACTTTTCTATTTATAGAAGAATAAAATAAAATAAAAATTAAATTAATTTTTTCTTAAAGTTAAAATCAAATTATGCAATCAACTTTTATAAATTCTCTTATTTAACTTTTCCAAAAATTAAAGGGTCTAAGTTGGTTTTAGTTTATAAAAAAAATCAATTTATCTTATTATATTCTTCTCTAGGCGCTGCAAATATATTTATTCAAATTTTTCTTTTAATACTTCTAGTATTTAATTTTTATCAATATACTATTTATACCAATATATAAATAAATATTTTTTCTTCTAGTATGAAACATTTTTTATTTAATTATTGTTTTAAAAACAATAGTTCGCAATGGCTCGTCGGCTGGCACAAATTGGTCCGTTTTCCCCCCTTAGGATTGATAGTATTTTCATTTAATTCATCTTATCAATTATATTTGCAACGATAGTATTAAATTAAACATTAAGTTATTAACCATTCTTTTCAATTCAAAAAGTAAAATTCACATATATAAATAGTTTTACCGTTGAAATTGAATTGTGAACTATTTTGAATGTACTAAATAATTATTAATTTGAGATCGCAAAGCTAGAAAATTAATATATAATGATGATTAATATTAGATTAAATAGTTTTAAAAATGTTACCTTAAGTCTCAAATTTTCTGAACACAACCCTGGTAGTGATGGTCCAGCCCACACTTCAGTGTAATTATGATTTAACTTTCAATGTAGCCTTAGTTAGGTCAACATTAAATAAAGTCATAAACATCTCTTGTAAAACTTAGTTGGAAGCTAAATCATAACAATCAAGTATCTAAATTCACGAGCATTCGCGTAGCGTCATTGCACCATTGTTACGTAGTCCTTTTGCACCGTTGTTTCACCATTGTCACAAGTAAGGCTTAGAAAACAAATAAGGTAAATGATTCTTGGACATCCATGGATTATTAACGCAAGAAAAATATATTTAAAAAGTGATAAAAAAGATTAAAAAATGAAAATGTTAATAAAATTTTTATACAATGAGTGTTAATTGCAAACCTGCACCATGTTGTTGTAAGGATTATTTATTTGGGACAACTTACTAGATGAAGCATCATATATACAAGGATATGTGATTCGGACCATATATTGTAGACAGAAGGAACCAAATAAGCCCACTGAACCTAGTCAATGGTCTCTTTATGGCATTGCGCGCGACATGTTCTACATCCTCATCCTGTGGACTGATGGCATAAAACTTTGCATCGAGAAGTGTTTGGAAGCATTATGATATAAGAGTATGTTTGTATATAAGGATGAAAAAATTTTCTACTAAAAAAATATTATATTTTCAATAAAAAAAAGCTCACAAAAACAATTCAATTCTGACTTATAATCGAAGAGGTGTTTATACAATTACATAATATATGAATGCAGGACTCGGCCCTCGTTTCACACATGACCACATGGGACATCAAGTAATAATATTGTTTTCTCTTTTTTCTTTTTCATTAGTATATTGTCTCGTGCCTTTCAGGGTCAAAGTCATAATTATTAAATTTATATTTTATAATTTATAAGAGAACTTTTAATATTATTTTAAATTTGTAATATATTAATAATTATTTAGTTTAGATTTTAATAAATATATATTAGTAGATAAGTCTAGGGGTGTTCGCGGGTACGGGTCACCCGTGAATCCGAACCGATCCGAACAGTTTGGGTTGGGTCATTTATATATTTGAGTCAAAATCGAACCGAACCGATCAAAACCGTTCATGTATGGGTTGGGTCACGGGTTTAGATTTACAGATCCGTTGATCTGATGACCCGATCCGTGAACCCGTAATAATAATATAAATTTTATTATTTATATATATATATATTAAAAATTAAAAAAATAATTTGACAATAAAAAAAGATATGATATTGTAAATGTTTAAGATTGCATTCAAAAATAAGATAGGATATTTTTTAATATTGCATTAAAAAAAAGGATAGAATATTTTTAAGATTGCATTGC
>PYAF01004164.1:1110185-1138871 GCA_007407185.1 Glycine tomentella | reverse complement strand
AAAGATATTTTATTATATTATGCAATGCAATCTTAAAAATATTCTATCCTTTTTTTTAATGCAATATTAAAAAATATCCTATCTTATTTTTGAATGCAATCTTAAACATTTACAATATCATATCTTTTTTTATTGTCAAATTATTTTTTTAATTTTTAATATATATATATAAATAATAAAATTTATATTATTATTACGGATTCACGGATCGGGTCATCGGATCAACGGATCTGTAAATTTAAACCCGTGACCCGACCCGTACATGAACGATTTTGATCGGTTCGGTTTTGACCCAAATATATAAATGGTCCAACCCAAACTGTTCGGATCGGTTCGAGTTCACGGGTGACCCGTACCCTCGAACACCCCTGATGATGAGAAATTGTCATACACATGCGTTATATAGAGATATTAGTCAAATTATCAATTGTAAATCAATTTCAATCAATCTTTATATATAATTTGAAAGTTTAAATAATAAATGCCATATCAATTATAGTTATCTTAATTAATTAATGTAATTATACATTTTTAGGAATTCATTTTATAACTATATTTACTATTAAATATATTATAAAAAAGTTACAATTATTATAAGATTATCAAAATTATAATAATTATGATTATCATGTTTATTACTAAAATATTATCGCAGATATTTTAAGAAAAATACTTTTTGGTACGAATAAATTTTTGTAAAAATAACACAAATAAATGTCATTGGTTGATTTCTATGTTTCTTATTCAAATTATATACTCATTTTATAATTCTGTTACTCTTAATTAATATTTAATATAATATAATAATTATAATGTTTATTAGAAAAATATATTTCATATAATTTAGTGTATATGAATATTTGACGTGTAATATTTGAGTACTATAATAAGTAATGTTAACCGACTGAAATATGTGGTCAAATTATCTACATTTTAATTATTTTATAGTATATAAGATTAAAATAATTAAAATGTATATATTTTGAGATACACTATCTACAATTTTCTGCGGTACAAAGTATGGATTAACAAAAACAACTTTTATGAAAAAAAAATCTTGCGGATAAAACTTCCGTTGCAGCGACTCTGTAGGTTTTTTATTTTGATAAATGCTGTAGGTTTTCTTTGAGTGGATTGATTTCAACAAGAAAAAAATGAGTTGCATTGCATTGTTGGGATATAAAAAGAGGAAATACAGTGGCATTTGTAGTGAGACGAGAGAGATTATAGGGAGTAAATTCATAAAATAAATAGGAGAGAGATTAGTGTTTTTTTATCCGAGAGGTTAGTGTTCTTTTCAAGAAATTATAATTAATATGTTATTCAAGTTTAGTTGAGAGAGGATAATTAATTCGAGTTAACCCGTGCAAGTTTGCACATGATAGAAAAACCCTTCAATAATATACCTAATATTTTATTTATAATCTAAATACTTATAATTCAATAATATACTGAATATTTAGAAGGAAAAAGAAAAAAAGAAAAACACTAGACCACTAGGCGATAAAAACATTGCGCAGGTTTGGCAATTGGAAATAACCCGAACCAAACGGTCACACATGACCGAAGAAACAAATAGGCAGTGATCTGATATAAGGTATTTTTCACGCACCATTTAACTTCTCTCTAAAACCCCTTCTCCGATTTAAGCTCTTTCCTGTCCCAATTTTGCAGATTCGACCGATCTCGCACCAGGTTTTTCCGTATTCCCTTACTTGATCTCGCAATTTGCTTTTCATTTTCATTTGCCGGATTGATTCCTGGATTGCGCGCTCATTTGTTAGTTTTTTTTTTCCTCTCAATTTTCTGGAATATTGTGATGATTTATGAATCTGTGTTTCATGTAGATTTGGATCTGCCGAAGCAGAAGGAGGCTTGTTAGAAATTGACGTTGGATTTGATTCGATTCCATTGGATACAGTAATGGCTGCTCCTGTGCCTCCCGGGGCACCAAGACCCGGCAGTAACACAGCACAGCCACCTCCCCCTAATTACATCCCTAACATTAGGGGTACTCCTGAAGCACTAGCTGATAATATGCAGAATTTGAATCTTAATCGGCCTCCCATGACCTCAAATCCTGTTTCTAGACCTCCACCATTTGGTCAGCCACCACCTTTTTCTTCCTCAGCCCCTTCGCCGGGGATCCCTGGTTCCTCGCCTCCATTTTCACGACCCGGTCCACCTCCAGGAGCAATGGTGAGGCCTGCAGGGCCTCCTACTGGACCGCCATTTTCTACAGTACCACCAAACGTTGCCCCTGGAAGGCCTACTGGGCCACCTCCCGGTCAACCTCCGTCTTTTGTGTCAAGACCCCCTCCCAATTCTCTCCCACCATCCAGTTCTCCGTCTTTTGGTGCCTCGCCAGTTTCTGGGGCTTTTCCTCCTGGCGGTTCTCCACCACTCCGTTCACTTGCGCCTCCTCCACCAACTCTCGGTGGTCGTCCAGGTCCTAGTTCAAGTCCTTTTATTTCGCCACCAATGAGTACTCCCCCTGTCTTACCCCCTACAGGTGCATCCGGTAATTTGATGAGTAATGGGCCACCTGTATTTTCTGCTGGGCTCATGCCAGGTCCCCAACGCTTTCCGGTTAGCAGTGTGCCACAACCTCCAGTTGGACCTCCACCATCAATGAGAGCTCCTCCAGGCCCTGCTGTTCAGCCCCAGCCCCCATATCCCATGGTAACTCAAGGAATAATGCAGCCCCCAAGTTCACCTTTTGGAGCACCTACTTGGCAGATGCAAGCTCAGCAGGTAGCACTTGTCCACATCTGAACTTTATTGGATTGGAATGTTTTTTTTATCCAAACTTTAGCTACAATATATTAGTTGGTTTCAAAAGTAGAAATTTTTTTACAAGTAGAATTTTATATCAGAATCTTAGTGTTGCAAAGAGTCTTGGAATAGCTTAAAAACAGGCATTGGATATTTAATACACCCAGAAAGTTATAAAATTTAAGTATAAATATTTAAAATTGTTGATTCTATCCCAAGCATATTGATCACATTGTAGGATCAGTTTATATTTATAGATTCTGCTTCTAATTCAAACAAAAGACCATTTTAGTTATGGGGTATTAAATTCGGTCTTCAGTACCATGTAAAATTGCATCTATGTGATTTTATCTTTTTTCAAAAGAAGTTAACGCAGAAAGTAAAGAAACACAGGACATGATATTCTCTTATTACAGCCATTGATGATTAATTCCCATACAAGTCTTGTTCATTAAACAATCACCCTAAGGATGCAGAATGAAAAAAAATACACCTCTCCATGTAAATGCAATGGCACAAGTTCTGCTTTGAAGCTGTTGTATTTGCCCTTAATCAGTTAGAGCAAACTATTAATGTGTCTTGCTCATAATATGACTGGTAAAAAAAGGATCCTTTGAAGCTCATTTTGTCTCTTATTTCTTTAAATACCTATTTTATTATGTATTTTTTTGGTTTCTTTTCAATTTCCAGCACAGTGCTTGTGAATGGTTAAAGTAAGCTCTTATTATTGTACGACTTATCTGCTGTTGCATCAGGTCTTGGTTTAAAGCAGAGACACAATATTATATTCTCTTTCTGTTGTCTGACACAGCTCTTCTAATTTGTGCACACGGGTTTGTGTATTGGTGTTTTAGAACCAGTATTTTGTTATTGTGGATATTGCCTATTCATATGGTGTTTTAGAACCAGTGTTTTGTTATTGTGGATATTTAGACAATGAATAGGCATTTGACAATGGTAAACATTTCATATGTATTATTGTCAAGTGTTCTTTAATACCTTACCATATCTAGTACCCAAACTGTGTTTTAATATGCCCTATATGCATTCATCCATCTTTTGAAAAGTGGTCTGGATTCTGATTATTGGGAATTATGTAGGTAGCACCACCTCCTCCAGTTCCTGGTCCTTCACAAGGTCCTCGGATGTTTGGCATGCAACCACCACTGCCAAATCAATCTATGACTACTACCATATCACCTGCTGTTGGTCAAACTGGAGCCCCCATGGCAGGGCCTTCCAAAATTGATCCCAATCAAATTCCAAGACCTACTCCAGGTTCCTCAGTGATCTTGCATGAAACTCGTCAAGGCAACCAGGCAACTATTCCTCCGGTAGTCATCCGAAAATTATATATGTTTTTTCTTTCTTTTAAAAAAATGAACTAGAGAAAGAGAGAAATTGGCTTTATGTTGACGTTGAGGCTTTGCTAAATATGCTTGCATGTTCTTGGTTCTTGGTATTATGAGTTTCCTTTTCTCCATTGTTATCTTTTTTGTTTTATATTACTACTTTTTCTTAAGACAAAAATTTATAGTTTCTTAGCTGATGCTTTCTGGAAAGTCATTTACATTGCATTAATATATATTTATTTATTTTTTAATTTTGTCCAGCCTGCTACAAGTGATTTCATTGTAAGAGATACAGGGAATTGCAGTCCACGTTACATGAAGTGCACAATGAATCAGGTTATATCTAATATCTACAATGTTTTTTAGATTTAAACAGGTCATGAGAGATGCCAGGATTTCTCGCCTTCGTGCTTGTATTGTTTGTATAGAGGATGTGTTTTGGTGCGGTGTAAGGTTGCTGCCTCATGACCTCAATGTCACAGGCTCAAGTCTTGGAAATAGCCTCTCCAATTGTGGGGATTAGGATGTATACATCTATTTCCATAGACCCCATTAGGTGGGAGCCTCATGCACCGAGAACCCCCCCTTTTTTATCACATGATTTAATAGAGCTGTATTTGTGGCTTCTATTTTGTGGTTGCTTAAAAGGATTTGTTCTTCTGATGTATTTTTTATGATTTTGGCTTTTGAAGAGTTTTTTTTTTTTTTTTTTTCTCTTAAGAAGATGCCTCATTCTATTGCTGTGTTCTTCTCTTTCTAAAAAAATTCTTTTTATTGAAGTGAACTTTAGTCATGCAATAATTTTCTGAGGTTGGTTACTTAAATTTGAAAATGTAGAGATTTCTGTTGTCATTTTGTATTGATTTTCTTTCATTTGCTTTGTTCTTTTGTTGAATGAAACAGATTCCTTGCACTGCTGATCTTTTGACAACATCAGGAATGCAGTTGGCTATGTTAGTCCAACCTTTGGCCCTTCCACACCCATCTGAGGAGCCCATTCAAGTACTGATGATTTCTTTCTTTGAAGTTTCTGCATCTGGTGTTATTTTTATTTTAGGTGCTAGTCATAGATGTTTTCTCTATTTGTGTTTTTTCTTTTTTGAAGAAGTTAGGACTTTGCTTTTATCTTTCTCAAATGTTTGATGGCCTGCTAGCTACTTGTGACACATCGTTTTGGGGAAAAATTTGCATACTGACAGCCTTTGGGTTTCTTTGTTCATATTGTAACTTTCTGTTTCCTTCTCATATTTTCTAGTATTTTCTTCGGGAATGTTGAAAAAATATTTCTCTTCCTTCCTATAGGTTTTTCAACTTTTAAACTTTATACTAATTAGATCAGTGACCGCTTTTAAGCCCAAAAATATGGTCTTCAAATCTGTTAATGTACAGTTGTAGTGGTGAATGTAAACTATGTTATAATATTCATTTAGTTCACTCAGTCATCATTAAGTTCACTCTTTGTTATTTCTGACATATTGCCTTCATTGAAGAATTCGTGTAGATTTTTTAAATAAATCTTTTGGCTGAATACCTACTATGATAGGTTGTTGATTTTGGGGAAAGTGGTCCTGTCCGTTGCTCACGTTGCAAGGCTTACATAAATCCCTTCATGAAATTCATTGATCAGGGAAGACGTTTCATCTGCAACTTGTGTGGTTAGTACTATTATATCTGTTGTACAATTGCTCATCCTACTGTTGTTTGTTGTCATATACTATGGAAGCTGCCAATGACATGGGATATAATTTTTTACATTGCTTTCCCTTGTAATATGAAGAGAGGAGAAATGGGAAGCTTTATTTTGTCATTGGCGGGTAAAGTTATTAGTGGTTGGTTGATAATTGTTGCTTGTATCACAATTTTCTGCTTTTGAGGCACGAGTTAGTTAATGCTTACTTTTAAGGATGCATTTGGAAGAACTTATTTACAACTTATTTAGGCTTATCTTATGACATATGCACTTGTATAAATGTTTTAAAAAACTTATGAAAATAGCTTATGGTATATCAATAAGTTGTGTTTAGCTTATGAAAATATCTTATGAGTTATGACATAAGCACTTGTATAGGATAACTTATAAAAACAGCTTACAACTTATATGAAAAAAGTTTAACCCTATTTCCTCTTTAGTAATAGAAAATACTTAAATATAAATGCTTACATGATAAACACTTGTTTAATAATCCTTAATTAGGATCCTTAACAAACACACTCTAAATGTGATTAGGGGATGATGAGGGGTCCTCCTTAGGGGAAACAAAGGAAAAATAATGTAACAAGAGAGAAAGAGAAGACATCAATGGAGCAAAGCTGCCTAATTCCTCTTCATATCTGTTAAGGAAAACCCTTTAAAAAAATCAGCTGCTGTGTCAAACTGTCAATGAGATGTCATCAAATAATAGCATATATCATTTGTTACAATAACAATTTAGCCTCTTCAATTCTACCATCTACCAAAACCACTAGAACTAGTCACCAAGTTTTATCCAAAGGACTTAAGATCCCTCATTCATCAAAAAGACTGAACAATTCCATAAACGCAGAAGAACATGTAAGAACAGATTTGGATCAAGTATGCATGAGTCATGACACACATATCAGGATAAACAGCCTTGTGTTGCATGTGGTCCTACAACGTGCAATTAAGATGGAAAGTAGCTCTGATCAAGCTTTTAGTTTTTTTAAAAAAAATTCACTGGACCACTTATATGGCCTCACTATTTTTCTCATTATTCTAGCTTCTTTATGATATGATTATTCAATATTTTACTTTTTGTCTGTTTGTGACATGAACTTTTTGTTGCTGATATATGTCTGTTACAGGATTTAGTGATGAAACTCCACGGGACTACCACTGCAATTTAGGTCCAGATGGTCGGCGTAGAGATGCTGATGAAAGGCCTGAGCTGTGTAGAGGAACGGTTGAGTTTGTTGCTACAAAAGAATTCATGGTTAGTATTTGTAAAATGTACAAGGCTGTATACAAAAAAATATATATAAAAGGCTATATGAATATGGATTTTTGAGTGTGTATTTCTTTTATTGATTGTTTACCATTAGAAAAATGATCAATTTAAATAGTTTGAATGTTCAATATTTGTTGAAATTGAGGTGACATCTAGTCCTTCATGGTTAAAACCTGGTACTTCTTAATCTTAGCCTTAGCCTTAAAACATGATTACTGGTTGGCGGTTGTTGAAATACACTTAACGAAAAAATTTAAGGTGTAGGTAAGATTGTCAAACTCGAGAGTTTATGTTAACTCGACTCGTAAACTCCTAATTGTTTACATAATAGAAAAGTAATATTAAAAAACCTATTAATAACATATACACTTAACAAACTACTCTTAACACAACAATAATTTAACATTTCAACTTCATGATAAAGCCCAAATAGCAAATCACAATAATAAAGTGTAATAGTACATTAGTACTATATAAGATCAAAATACATAAATGACCAGACTATATATAAGTTCTTAAAAACATAAGTTATTAAAGTGAAAACATTTTAAAAAGGAGTTAATTTCTTCAAATTATGAGTCATGGTAAAATATTGTCATTGTGGGGTAAGAATTATAGTAGAGTTATCAAAACGGGCTGGCCCGGCCTGTTGAGCCCGGCCCACCTTGACCCACCCTTAAACGGGTTAGCCCAACTTGGTCCACTTAAAGTTGATTCTAGAAAAAAGTGGCCCGGACAACCATGGGTTGTGGGTTAAACGAGTTGGCCCACCAAACCACCTAAAATTAAATAAAATATTTGTTTTAAAAACAGAGAATTCAACAAAAAAATCAATTTTTTTAGAAAAATAAATTTGAATAAATTAGAAAAATATTAGTTAAACTAAATCTTTCACTATCCACACACCACAACTAGACATATTATCACAAGCTAGAAGTCTAGAACTATGATAACAAAAATTTAAAAAATAGTCTTGAACAAAATACTAAATAAAATAATGTTGAACAATATTACAAAATACTAAGAGTGTATTTTAGGTGAGTTTTACTCTATTTTTAGTTAAATGAACAAAACCCATTAAAGTCTTAAAAAATATTACAAAATACTATTAGGTTACTTTTTAGGTGGGCCAACCTGGCCCACCATGGGTTCAACACGGATGGGCCGGGTCAAGTTTCACAACCAATTGCAAAATTTTCACCCTTTTTGGGCTCAGCCCGGACCCGTTGATGGGCCAGTGGGTCTGGGCCCATTTTGACACATCCAAATTATAGTCAATTTCAAACTTGTTGACTCGCTAACTGACTTGAGAGTTTATGTGAATTTACATGAGTTTACCCAAAAAAGAGTTTACTAGAAAGTTAACTCGTGTTGTCTACATAGACTCGTAAATTCGTAAGAATTTAAAAGTTAACTTGAGAGTTTGATAACCATTGGAAAAGAAACTAAACTTGAATATGCGTAACTGAAATTTAATAAGATAGCAATTGTGACTGCCTGAAAGTTGATATTAGGACCATAGGATGATCTCATTTCATGAAATAGGATTACTGCATTACTTCATAATAGGATTAATTATTCCAGAGGTAATCAGGTGAGGCGTTTTTCATAAATAAGATAATCCACTGGTCTTTTCCAATAAAAGTTCCTGAACTTCTCTCACATGGCTTGAGAACAAATTGGTGCTTTTATGGTATTTAAGCTCCCCACTTATAGTATATGAGGCCTACATATGAAAATTAGACCCAGTAACATTTAAATAGCCTAAAGCCCCAATGTAAACATTAAAATTTTAGAATTAATCCATTATTTCAACGACACACGTATCCCACCAGGTGAGATTAATCTAGTATTTCAATTTATAAAAAATGTTCCTCGCCGAAAATTATTAACAGATAACAGATTATTAAATATCTAAACCTAATAATTCTTGAGCAATATATAGAAAATCTCTCTGTCCCAATATCAACTGTAAATAAAACAGAGACAATTTTGTTCTTTATGCTTATTCATTTATTATGCTATTGCTGCCTGTTTTATAAATATCCGTTTGCTCGTATTTGAGACATGTTTCTTTGATCTTCTGTATACTGATAATGTGTGGTTGATTTTATATGTTTGGCTTAATTTATTTTATGTCTGTAAGCAGTTTATGCTTCAGTCTGGAATAAGTTTTACATTTCTGTTATTCTTGTTTCTTCAATTAGTGTCTGTGATGATGACTGGCGTATGATTCACTATTTTCTGTAGGTCCGTGAGCCAATGCCTGCTGTATACTTCTTTCTCATTGATGTATCCATGAATGCTGTTCAAACTGGTGCAACAGCTGCAGCTTGCAGTGCCATAACTCGAGTTATTAAAGACGAAGACCTTCCTGTGAGTTATAACTGTAGACAACTTATCAATCATTTATATATTACAGTTTGTATGATGCATTGATGCTTAAAATTTTCCAAATTTTCTTTTGCTTCATTGGACTGAAACTCATTGCTTCATTATACTCTGTTTAGATTGGTACTCAAATATCTAAAGATAAGACCTTTAAACACTCCTAGCCCACCTTAATTGCAGCCTAGTTAGTTGCCAATGTCTTGGAAAGGGCTACCTATTGAGGGGATGACTAGAAAGATTGAGTGAAGCATCATAGTGTGTAGCCACCCTGATGTTGGCTAGGTGGTTGAGATTCCACATCGACTAGAGATATGACCTAACTAATGCTTATAAGTTATAAGGCTTGGGCGGTCCTCACCTAGCCTTCTTACTAGCTGGTTTTGTGGGATTGAGTTAGGTCATAAGTGCAAATTCTGGACTATGTTTTGTTGGATTTGGAAGTGGTAATGATGTTATTCCTAGCAACCAGGATTGAGTTAACTTAATTTTTTCCCCTTATTTCTCTTCATCATTTGTAATTATACTTGTGATTTCTTTACATTCAACACACATGCTCTACAACGTATATATATATTATAGAGCTTAAATTAAATTCTTTTTAGGTCCCTAACTGAATGAGAGAGTGGGGGGCTTAAAAGGGAGAAGTTTGTGTGCTTCAGATCTTTGTTTCATCCTTTCTCATTGAAGGAGTCATACTATACTAGTGGCTTTAAGAGATAGCACATTGTGATTGTATTAATCTCCCACAAGCACTTAGCAGATATACACTTAGCAGATAAAGAATATTGAAATGATGTTTTTTTTCCCTATTAGGAAGCTTTGGGTTTTTTTTCCTTTTGTGTTGTGACCAGAGATTCTTACAAATATCTCATTTTGTTTGACATACACTTTATGACTAAATTTTTTGGTCTTGTTGCTACAGGAGGGTCCTCGCACATTGGTGGGAGTTGCAACTTTTGACTCAACAATTCATTTCTACAACTTGAAACGTGCATTGCAGCAGGTAGCACAAAAGTACACAAATAAACATAGTCTGATTTTTTGATTTGGAAAATTTAGTTGTAAGTTCTTTTTTTCATTTTTTAGAAAAATATATATTATTTATGTGAAATTGAAGATGGAAAAATTTGTTATAAATGCCAGTATGTTTCTTTAATTTGAATTATTCTGCTTTTAGAGGGTCAATGATACCACAGAGTGAACAGTTAATTGCTGTCAAAGAAACTGAGCAATCATTTTTGCATCATTTTTTTCCTGTTTCTGAGTAGTGGAACCATTGGTTATCTGTTATTATTTGTTTATATTGATGTTTTTAACTTGTGACTGAATATTCCTCTAAACTTGTTAGAGAAATTTCTATTTACAGTTCTAAGTAATTGAGTAATTAGTTTAGACAACTGGCTCTTTGCATTTTACAGTTTTGAGTAATTTATTCTCAGGCTGATTTTGAAATTTAAAATTTGTAGCCACTGATGCTCATTGTTCCTGATGTCCAAGATGTTTATACTCCCTTGCAAACTGATGTAATTGTTCCACTATCTGAGGTTAGTTACAAATATTTTCATGCTTGCAGAATTTTGGTAGATAAATGATCATTAGAGGATGTATTTACTTTGTTTTATTTTTCCTTTGTTTAGTATGGTTCTTCACTTAATTGGTTTTCTTCTTTCGTATTTAGTGCCGTCAACACTTAGAATTACTTCTGGAAAGCATTCCTACCATGTTCCAAAATAATAGAACCTCTGAATCAGCCTTTGGTGCAGCTATCAAGGTATTCATTCTATTTTGCTTTAAAGTTGTACTTATCTTTATTTGTTGTTTGCTGAGATGGTTGTAGAGTTGGGATCAGCATTTTTTTAATGATAATATAATTTCTTGCTTGTTAGATTTTCTCTACCTTCATACTTCCAAAGCTCCTTGGAAGCCCTTTAATGCTTGCTTTTTATATTTAATTCCCAAAACAAGGGAATGATAATAAAGGAGCAACCATAACTGAAGTCTTTAACTTCCTAGCTTGCTGCATTTCTGAGGGTTTATTTACACTCACCCTCAAATTTCCTCGTTGTATGTAGGATGTCTTTATGATGTATAGCATTTTAATTTTCACAGGGTGTCTTTTTGTGGTATGCATGGAAGTTGAAGGGTTTTGTTATTTAATTGTATTTAATTTTTTTCTTGGGTTCCGTTTTGAGTCTATGGGCACCTCAGAAGCATAGTAAAGAAAAATCTTGTTTTATTTTTTGATTGAAGTGAACAGAACATGGAGAAAAATCTCTCTTGAGGATTTGCCCTTCACAAAGGGTTTCTCCTTTCACAATTGAGAACTTGCTTGATTCTCTTGAAATAAATTTCCCTGAATTGTCCCCCTACCCTTGCTTCTCCATTTCTCCCTAGTTATATAACTAATCCCTCATAGCTAACTAACTGTTCTAACTGTCAAAACTAACTACTTTGACTTCCCTTTGTTCTTCCATGCTAATACCTTTCTGTTGTACACTTATCCTTTGCATATCTATTCCTTTTCTTCTAATGTCATTTTTTCTCTTGTAAATGCCAGTATGTTGGATTTATTTAGGAAAATATGGAAAGTGAACTTCTTACTGCCGAGGTAGTCCTCTGTAGACTCTCAGAAACAGAAAGAAGTAAAACATGAACACAAACGAAAAGGGTTTCTAGCTGTTCAATCCCTCTGCTTCCTCCCTGCTCTAAGGCCCCAAACTATCACTCAATGATTAGATTCCTCCTAGCATAATCCTTCCCTTCCTTTTAACCTTGTCCCTCATAACTTATTCCTTGTTTTACATTTCCCATTCACCTTAGCCATGTACGCAAGGTAGTTACACCCCAAATTCTACATACCTCTTCTGCCCCTTACATTCTATTCATTGCTTAGGTTCTCCATTCCCTATTACTTATCTAATTCTCTTGTCGTATGCTTTAGCAACCAAAGGATTCCTAACAGGCTTTTGGCATTTGCCATTATTTTTACTGCCTCTCACTAAGTTTGACACATTCCTCTATCCTAGACAAATCAAAATGTTATATGAAAATATGTTAATGCTTATACTGTTGTTTTTTGCTTTTAGGCGGCTTTCCTTGCAATGAAGGACACTGGAGGAAAACTGTTGGTTTTCCAGTCAGGTGAGTTTCTCAGCTTATATATTTGTTAAATAATTGATCTTTATATTACATAATTTTTGCTACCAACATCCTAAGTGGGTCATGATTGGATGGGATATATAAATTCATGTTATGTTAATTTTATTGCTTGAAAGTATGCATCTGCCACATTTGTTATGTGACCAATTCTTTTTCTCTTTCTGGGAATTTAGATATGACTTTAGTAAAAGTCAGCATCTAAATTAGTAAGTTACAAATATTCTGAATTACACAGTAAGTTAAAATGAAATAATATCTTAAAAAAAATCTGTTTAAAAAACAGTTTAATGACAGAAATTGAATAAATAAAAGGATTAATATGGTGTGTTGATGCAGCATGAAAGAAGTCCACAGTAAATATTAAAAACCCAAGTTCCACATCGGCTAGAGATAGTGCTAAGATAGAGTATATATGTAGGGCTCAACCCCACCCTATGAGTTAGCTTTTGGGATTGAGTTAGGCCCAAATCTCATATTCTAAGAGTAAACAACACCATTGACATTATCTAAAAGCTTTTGTTTTCATTAAAACCTGCGCCTTTGTCAAAAGTAAATAAATAGTAGGTCCTGCCATTAATTGTTCATGCCATTAAATATTTTAACACCTCGAGTAATGTTAGAATTATTTTTGTTTGCTCCTAGTGTTTAGACCTTCATTTGTATGCTTGTTTGGATCTTCCCTTCAATCTTTTGTTCAGTTTCTTGTCATTATTTTGTTTTTATCTTGTCAATTTCTTTATTCCCTTCTTTTCTGCAAGAACATATCCGTGTTTTGTTGTCTGGTTCATCATTTAGTATGTTTGGTATTTTTCGTGACTTTGGTCTGTTGTTTCCAGTCTTGCCATCTATAGGCATTGGTGCACTTTCTGCACGAGAGGCTGAAGGTAGAACAAATATCTCTGCAGGTGAAAAGGTATTGCTCTCAATTTGGTTGTTGAATTGTTGATTCTTTTCTTTTTAATAGAAAATATATCAATTGTTATTTATGTCATTTCCTTTATAAGCTCAACCTTGATAGATGGTGACATGGGAGGAGATTAATTCCAAATATTTGCAAGTCCCATTGTATCTAGTGATGAAAATGGAAAGAAAACCAACTTTCATAGATGTAATATTTGACATTTGATTTATATTAGCAAATATGTAAAATATTCATCTGCATAATATGTTATTGATGATTCATCTGATATTGTTTTATTTGTCTACTTGGTGCTGATAGTTTTTGCATATTCTTCAATGAAATCCCATTCTTGTCGAATTTCAGGAAGCCCATAAGTTACTTCAACCAGCAGACAAAGCGTTCAAGGAACTGGCATTTGAATTTGCTGAGTATCAGGTTGATCTTGAGTACTTTTGCTTGTGATTCACACATTTTTTTTATGTCTGGTTGAGGTTACTGGTTGATTTTTCTTGTGAGCTTGTTTGATGGTCGGCTTGATATGGATCAGTTAAGTATAATTATTTTTTCATGCTGCAGGTTTGTGTTGATGTGTTTGTGACTACTCAGACTTATGTAGACATCGCTTCCATATCTGCTATCCCACGGACTACTGGTGGACAGGTAAACATGAATTTTTATGGCTCCGTCGTTGAAGTAAATGATTTAAGTATTAGCCTTCATCAGTTTTTATTTGAAATGAATTGATCAGATATTTGCTGTAAGGATGAAGAAATAAGTGTTATTTTTAATCTGCTCTATGTGTATAAATTTATCTGTTTGAAAATGCCGGAGATGCTTTTAACCACTTGCTGGAAATTTTTAATGAAGGAAATGGAGTTAAAGGGTGAAGTAATTGAAAATTTTATCTGTGTGTGTATGTGTATAATCATAAAGGGTTTTGCAATGATTGTTCACAAGTCAAAAGTTCATATCAGAAGAAAATATTTAAAAGTGATAGTATTATGTAATAATTAATATTGTGTGTTTTAATCTACATCACTTGTTACATTCATTTACTTTTTTTTCTTCTTTCAATTATGTGTTTTACATATTAATGTAACTTCTCACTTTGTTCCAGGTGTATTACTATTACCCCTTCTCAGCTCTTTCTGATACTGCAAAACTTTACAATGATCTTAGATGGAACATCACTAGGCCACAAGGTTTTGAGGCTGTAATGCGTGTGAGGTGCAGTCAGGTAGTCTGTTTGTTTCACTTTCTTTGCTACCTTGTCATACAACATATAGGCTCTGCAATTTTCATTTTTGTTCTTTTGCCAGGGTATCCAAGTGCAGGAATACTATGGCAACTTCTGTAAACGCATCCCAACTGATGTCGACCTACCTGGGGTATGTATATTTTTCTAGATTCTGGATATAACTATATGCATGTGTATAGGCAAACTTAAGCATATTTTTATTTGTGAGTGCATGAACACATTGATGATTAAATGATATTGAGATCTGTTGGCATTTTAGATTGTATGATGTAACTGACGTGTTGATATATGCCAAATCACAATTCAAATATAATTAAAAATGTCTAAACTCCCAAGATTAATTCTCTTTGGAACAAGACTAACTTAGAATTTGGGTGGTGTACAAGTGTCCCATAATCGCTTAAGCTAGCTGTATACTGGGTAGATGCAATCAATATTGTCACCAACTAGACTTTGTTGTATTGTTTAGATTCAGTTAATATTTTTGGATAATGTGTAAATTATGCAGAGAGATATATAATTGAAAGGAGGGTGGTGGAATTCATTTTTTATTTGATGTAGTGACCTCCAATTCTAATGAAAATTTTACACACGTTAGTTGTTGGGAAAATAATAATAACTTCTACTAAGATCATTATATCATCAATAAAAAAATATTCTGTTAATTTCTCTCTCAAATCCCTGCCTGAAATTTGCCTGCTGTCATTGAGCACTGGAGTTAGCTTCTTCCATTTGTATTTCCCCGTCAGATACCAACCCCTAAAAATTCCACCTTCCACACATTTTTCCTGTTACAAACAAGGTTGTACAAAATTGAGGGTTAAGGGAGTTGTCTTGAAGATCTCTGTTTAATGAAGTTGGTTGCTCTTAGGATTTTGAAAGTCATCATCACTGATGGAACTGGTTTAATCGATAGCTATTACATACTAAAGAACTGAAGTGCTGGAGGCTTGAATTTTATTTACTTTTTTTTTCAAGTTGTGGGTAAATTGCGGGTGAATTTTGTTATTTTATTTGCACACTACATTTTAGTATTTTACTATTTTGGCTTATTTGAGTGAATGCCATCAATCAGCTTTCTAGGAAACAATTAAAAGAGAAAAGAGGTGGGGAGGGTGGTATTGCTAGATTAGTTTTCCTAGAAATAGATGTAAACAAGATTTGATGTGCTGTCTGTTGTGTTTACATACTTGCAATGTTACAAGTGGTACCATGTCATTTCTTCTTATGTTGACCAAAACTAGAATTCCATAAAGATACTTTGGCATACTCAACTTGTGGCCTAATTATTCTTTTGTGCAGATTGATTGTGACAAAACTTTCATGGTAACTTTGAAACATGATGATAAGTTACAGGATGGATCAGAATGTTCTATTCAGGTATTTGGGAGGTTTACTGCTCTATTATATTCCAAGGGTTTTATGATCGTCACTTCACCTTATATCATTCTTGGAAACTTTTTAGTCACTGTGGATGAAAATATTCTACTCATTTTGTTCTGATTATGTATTCTTTTCATTACTCAGTGTGCCCTTCTTTACACAACTGTGTATGGACAAAGAAGAATACGTGTCATAACCTTGTCTCTGCCTGTCACTAGTATGCTCAGTAATCTGTTCCGTGCAGCTGACTTGGATACTCAATTTTGCTGTTTCTTGAAGCAAGGTACATACATCATTTATCCTCAATATGCATTGCCATCAGAATTATTCTATTTTTGACAATTGTGATTGCCGGATATTGACTGTTAAATGTTAACAGCTCTATACTGAATTTTGTTGGCTTTATATATTTTAAATGTTTCCATGGTGGTGTCATTCTCTTCATATTTTAGATGGTGTTTATAGGTATAATTTTTGGGTGGAGGAATTTTAACACTTTTTTTTCCTATAGCTGCTAGTGAGATTCCGTCAAAGCCACTCCCACTTGTTAGGGAACAAGTGACAAACCTGTGCATCAATGCACTATTTTCATACCGTAAATTCTGTGCTACTGTATCCTCATCTGGACAACTTATTCTTCCGGAGGCACTAAAGCTTTTGCCCCTGTACACACTTGGTATGTATGAATTTTCATGCATTTCAGAAATTTTCTGATGAACAATGCTGAGATATTATTTATCATAGTTTCTTCATCTGTTTTATTCTATCTCGCATATCAATCAGATCATCTTTAACCAATTTTCTTTTTCTTTATATTTTTGTTTTTATTTTTTTCACTCCTACATTGGTATGCCACTAAGGCACTAACTAGTGTGATCAAAATTGGATAATACTGCAACTTAGAAGATATCATTTGAAGAAATTTTCCTGTGTTTTATTGGATAATACTGTGGATATGTTTTCATGTGTTTTAGTGAATAGATGATGACTATCAAAAGCTGATTTACTTTTGCTTGATTTGTCAATGGCCAATCTTGATTAATGAAATTCTAAACTTGATGATATGATCTCCTTAAGAAGGCCCGTACTAGTGGGTGCTAATTCATTATTCATTTATTTTTCAGCATTAACTAAGAGTACAGGATTGCGAACAGAAGGAAAGATAGATGAACGATCATTTTGGATAAACTATGTATCCTGTATCTCTGCTCCATTAGCAATACCACTTGTGTATCCTAGGATGATGGCTATCCATGATCTTGACTCAAAGGTATATTTCTTCTGTTTTTTTTTTATCCAACTTCCTCGTATCTATCATTGGGGTACCATCGACCCCACTTAACTTGGGTTAAAGGTGCTGTTGATATTGATGTTGATGTTGTTGATGTTTTACACTAGTGCGGTGGTGCCCTAGTAAAACCGACCTCATCTTTATATTACTTCTTGAGACACTAACAGTTTTTTATAAATTGCAGGAAGATGAAGACTCTGTTATCCCTCCCTTTCTTCCTCTTTCTAGTGAACACATCAGTGATGATGGAATATATCTTCTTGAAAACGGTCATGATTGTTTGATATATGTTGGAGACTCTGTGAATCCAGACATTGTGCAGAAACTGTTTGGTGTTGCTACAGTTGACAAAGTCCCTACCCTGGTAATTTCCATGCTGTCCTGTCTTTCCTGTTGCCATTGTCTGTCTAACAGCACATTTTGTGTCAAATTCTACACCCAACTGTGGGTTTTTTCAAGGGAATTTTCTATGATCCTTAAATCATAGCCTGGTGTATGTATTTTAGTCACAGGACTCTAGGGTGATGAAAGAAACAGTTATTTTAATCGTGTTGCTTTAATGCTTTTCTAGTGTTTTATGGTTTAGAACTGGCAATCCAAAGTTAACAATCGTGTTTTATCAGTTTGTATTGCAGCAGTACGACAATCCACTATCAAAGAAGTTAAATGAAGTGGTAAATGAGATACGGCGGCAAAGATGTTCCTACCTCCGGTAAGTTAATTTTTTCGACAATTATAGCATGTTTGAGACCTGGTAAAATAATCTTTCTTGTGATTTGATGACTAAAAATGCAAATTTTAAATAATCTTTTTAACTCTGGCAGGTTCAAGCTATGCAGGAAAGGAGATCCATCAGGTCAGTGCATTAGAATGATTGCGTAAACCTGGTTGCTTAATGCAGGCTGGATTTTTAAGTACAAGCATAACATGAAAGTTAATTTATAATATAAAATCAGATGGCTTCATTCCCCAATCGTATTAGCAATGTTTCATTTTTTTCCCAGTCTTTTGAAAAAGTTCACTGTTCCGATTGATTAGTCTTCAAACATGTTGCTCACTCTCTTTTGTTAATATGTGCTTCTTGAGCCAGTGTTGTGTTTTCTTGGAAAACATTGCTTCCTGGTACTTGGTGTCCAAAACTTGAGGATGTCCACAGCATTATTCGCACCAAACGAACAAACTTAAAAAAAAAAAAAAAATACCAAACACACTAGTTTTTCGTTTCATGATTTATTGTGGCAAATTCCAAGGAGGATGCTTTGGTATGTGTGAAACTTTTCTGGGTTGGTATATCATGGAGCAGTACTTGTAAAGTAGGCAGTATATATACTGGCAGCTGTAGAATCTGTTGATTGGATTTAGGCTCTCCCATTGCTGGGATTTTAGTTTCTTTGCAGAGTTACTTTATGCTATGTTGTAGCGATTAGTTGTCTCACATGACCAAAACACATTTTTTAGAATAAAATATTGTTTTTAACAATTAGATATATTAGCTTCAAGTTCAAAAGCAATATGGTTAGTGAGTCAATCATGCTTTGACTTAATTTACAACTTGTCTGCTAAATTTTTCTGCTAAATTTTCAACAGAGCATTTTTGTCAGGAAATCTTAATCAAATGCTGCATTGTTTACTAAGCTTAGTAGTTAGTACTTAGTATGATAGAGTAGTTTAGACTAGGAAGTATTAAAATAGAAGAAAGAAATCTGTATTATGATGGTGTACATTGTTCTTGATTTTTTCACTTAACCTATCTTATTTACCATCCATCAGGAATGCTATTCTTCTCGTATATGATAGAAGACAAGAGCTCAGGTGGCTTCTCCTATGTAGAGTTTCTTATCCATGTTCATAGGCAAATTCAAAATAAAATGTCATCATAACGAGTATCATAGCAGACTCATTTTTGCAAGCTTTTAGACCTAAATGATAGAGCAAGCCCCAAGTATAGGTGAGATTCTGCATATTTATGTGCATTCAAATGCCTTGAGTTTGGCAGAGGAATACCAGACGACACAAGTTTTGTTGATGTACATGTATAAGTTAATTAATGTTGGTGATAGTTGGATTTTTCTGAGAAAGTTTTTACTTTTTTTGGGTTTCATAGTTACCTGACGAATCAAATTTTATTGGCAATTGTGTTTTCATACGAGATATTAACAATGTGTCTCATTTATATTTTAATAAATAGAGAGGACACAGATAAGTACTCCCTCCATTCCAAAACTATTATGTTCAAGGTTAGTACACATCCATTGAGAAATATTCATTGATAAGATTTTAGACTACAATACCCCTATTTAATCGGTTAGCTATCGGTGTCTATCTTAAATAACAAAAAAATTTCAATGCACTAATAATTGTAAACAAGGGTATAGTTGGAAAAAAGTTGCAAATTTAGTCTTGGATTTGTAAAATATCTATAGTTTTTGGAACAAAAATAAAAGAGTCTTGTTAACCAATGCCCTTAGGCATTGATTAAGGAATTAAAAAGAAAAAAAAATATTTATTATGTAAACTATAGGAACATAAAAAAAAATCATGGGAAGTGTAATTTTTTGCCTTTCAATGAAAACATTTTTACTTTAGGGTCCATTTGAGGTGGTTGAGTTTTTGATTTTTTGTTTTCAACTGTAATTTTTAAAATAAAATGTGTTTGTCAAAAATAAGGTTGAAATGGTTATTAAATCATTTTCAAAATACTTTCATACTCATTTTCAAAATAAAGAAAAAAAAGGTTTTATGAATTTGATTTTCAAGTTTTAAAAAACATATTTTCTACATTTGAAAATGATATTTTTTGCTCCTATCACTATTACTACTACCATTATCATCCATACCACCAATACTATCTGTCATGGGCACTACCATTATTGTCACTAACATAATTGGCTATTACCACCATCGTCACTGACATCATCATCACTATCAGCATTACTATCACCACAATCAATGTTATTATCATTATTACCACCATCATTATTATAACAATCACTACCATCGTCGTCGTAACTACCACCACCATCACATGGTGCTACCAACAAGACCATCACGGTCACTATGTCGCCATCAACATTATCATCGTCGCCATCAACATTACCATCATCGTCGTTGCCATCAATGTCATCACCATTACCAACAATACCACCTCTATCACTATCGCCACCACCACCACCACCACCACCACCAATACAACTTCTGTCACTGCCACCACCACCACCAATATCACTTTTGTCACTGTCACCATCATCATCATCGCAACCATTGACTGTCACTACCAACATCGCTACCACCACCATCGACATCATCATCACACCATTGTTGACACTACCACTACCATCGTAATCACTATTGGTATCTCTATTGTCGTTGCTACTGCTGACATCACCACCATTACACAACGACAAAGTTGTGCTTTTGTAACTTGTTGGTTACGGGTTTGAATCTGGAAACAATTTTTTTGCATATGCAAGACTAATGCTACGTATAATATTCTTCTTTCTTACCTTCACATAGCAAAGAGTCTTTGGACAATGGGGTACGTAATTTTTAATTTTTTTATGAAACTTTCAAAATTAGTTTATTTGAAACTAATCATATTTTAAAAACAACTTTAATTTTTTTTTAAACTAAAAACTTATTCTTATTTTTAACAACTTTGAAACTTAAAACTCAATCATTCCAAACAGGACCTTGGATTCCTTAACCAATTCCCTTACAACACAAACTAAAATGTTAAAACATGTATAGTTTTGGAACGGAGGGAGTAAAATCTTTCCAAAAAAAATGATTGGCTAAGTAAAAGAATTCGTTTTTACTTTTTAGTTTGTAAGAAAATATTTTTAGACATGCATTTCAGATTCAGTCCAGCCGTGCTAGACAGTATAAAAGTTCCTACACGAAGAGTACGAATTCAAAATTTTGAACAAATGAGAGGAAGAATAAAAATTGTTTCCTAGCGAAATTGAAACGGGTAGGATTAAGATTGACAGATCATGGATTGCATAGATTCGTTGGTAGAAGAGGAATATTTAAGTTTTATTAGGGACCTTGTTTAAAGTTCTTGAAAAGTGTATTTGTATTAAAAATTCGGATGGAAAATTTTGTTACAAATAATAGTTTTATAAAAAAAAAATCGGTTTGAATAAGTTGGATTTTAATATTGAACTGAATAAAATGTTAGTAGACACAATCTAGTCCATGTGCAGTGATAGGAAAAGCGTTTTTTATATGAAGTTCAGGGAGAGGGTCTCACAACAGGCTTCATAAGAGGAAACGGAAGATAAAAGAATAAAAATGGACACAATCTACTCCATGTGCAATGATAGGAACATATAAATTTTATGTCATTAGGTAATTCCAGGAATCGTTTTTTCCCTGTATTTTACTATGATTCTCACAAAAAATAATTTTAAAAAATATTTTCATTATAAAATTTAATGACATTAAAAATTATTGGGATCGTGTTTTATCCATATAATTGTTTTTGGCTTCCACCAAATCAGCTAGCGTTTTCTATGAAAAATTAGAAAACATTATATCTTCCAAAAACAAATGAAAATTCACATCATATTTTTTAAAAGAATTTCCCACCAGAAAAAGGTAGTTTTTAAAGAATTTAGACTCTTACAAATTTAAGTTCTCATTCTTGAATAAGAAATTTTTTAAGAATTATTTTCATCTTCATAATTCATTAAACCATACGACCTTTCCTAAATTTAGCCTTTCATTTAATTTATATTTATAATATTTTCATTTCTTGTAAATACTAGTATTCCATAGACTATTTTATTAATTTTGTTTTTTTTTACCAAGCAATCTCTTCTTTTCTTGCCATCAACTATTTCTTCTCCTCCCTTACATATTCTTCTCCATGAAAAACGAAGATGCACCATGACTAAAAGTGATATTTGTTTTTTGTTTTTTGTATATTTGTTAATATAAATTCATAATTTTTTTTCAATTTTACAAAATAGTCCTGTTCTCTAGTATTTTAGAATGAATTAAAAAAATAAGCTTATAATTTAGAATCCTATTCAAAAGCTGCAGCAATTGAATAAAAACCAAAATGGCACCAAATTTGCTACATATAATGCGGCGGAAACATTCAGTGCAAGTAAATAAAGAGGGCAATGAAGAAAGAAAAAAAAAAAACAAAAAAAAAGTTAATCACCCTTTACCATCATCAAAACTAGTATGTTCTCAAAGCTTGAACCTCAACACCATAATTTCCCACACCACTCTTTTCAACTCTTTGCGGAGGACGACAACTGCGCGTCGTCATCATGCCGCCGAACTTTGCCCAGCAACTTCGGCAAGGACGCTTCCATTGCAAGCCTCTGTGATGACGACGTAGAGGATGGTGGCTTGCCTTCCTGGCTCGACGACCACACTATGTACTTCCATCGAAGAGGTCGAGGTGGCACTACCGCCGCCACCGCCACCGCCACCGTCGTGTTCTTCCTTGCCTCCTCCCCTACTATCTTTCTCTGTCTAGCATTTAAGGTTAGTTTGGTGTTCTAGAAAGAGGGGTAGACTAAGAAAAATAAAATAAAAATTTAAAAATAAATAGATTCTAATATTTGATTTAAAAAGAGTGTGGCTGTTCGGTAAAAAAAAAAAAAATTCAAAATTGACAAAATAGTCATGCTAAGACAATATCATTTGCTAATTTTTTCTCTTGAAATTTTAATCTTCATCTGCCACATAAGAAAAATCGTTGTATTTGCCGGACAAAAGTTATGGCTGACACTAAAATGTTGATATTTTTATACATTCAGAGAAAAAAAAAAATCATCTTGCAGGAATTCATGATAGTGAATTACACTTGGAGGGAGTAAGTTGAATATTTATCCAAATTACTATTATCTTAATCTAGTCTAATTGAAATTTGATTTTTAAATTTTAAATTGACATACTTTATTAATAACAACAATTTATTTCTAATTTCTTTCCTAGTCAATGTTAATCTTATTACTTTATTCATGTCTGATATTATAACGTTTATTACTAATTATAGAATTTACCGTATTTATAAATTTATTTGAATTTTGAAATAGCCGTAAAATGCATAAAAACTTTTGGTTAAGCGCATGATTACATAGCTATCCACGATATTCATATAACAATACTTTTTTTATTTCTCTCTTTATTACATCATATATCTTATCGTCTAGTGCGCGCTCTCTCTTCCCATCTATCTTTTATTTGTAGGGTAAATTGTCTTTTTATCGCTAAATCTGTAAAGCGTTGATAAATTCATCCTTTAAAAATGAAAATTTAAATTTTTGTCCTCGAAAGTGTAAAAAGTGCGACGAATTCATCTTTCCATTAACTTTTTCCGTTACCATTAATGAAAGTGCCTACGTAGCACAAAGGGACAAAAATGTCACAAAAATGATTGTTTACATGACTGTTGACTAAATTTTGGACGAAAATGTAAGTAAGTTACCATTGGACTAAAATGTCATTAATTTTTTATTGAAACTAAATGTCAGTAAGTTACCATTGAACCAAAATGTCAGTAATTTTCAATTGGACCAAAATGTCAGTAATTTTAGATTGGACCAAAATGTCAATAACGTTTTTGACGAAAAACGACGGTACGTTTCCATTGGACCAAAATGTCATTAAGGATAAATCTTCTCTTTTTTTTTTTATCGTTACAAGCAAATTAATAACAATACAATAATCACTTAAAAAATAGGAAATCAAACATAAGTTAAAAGAAACATAATAATGGTCATAATATTAATTAATAACCATAATTTCTCTATCACGATAGAAATTGTCCGAAATAATCATTCTACTCATGTATCAAAATAAACATTGTTACAATGTAATAATCATTACAAATTTATCCAAATTATAATAATTAGTGACAATATATTATAAATAAAAGACAAACATATCTCATATTTCACTTCTTCGAATCTTGATGGTGGGGCAACCCTAGTAGATTGTGACTAATTATTATAATTTATATAAATTTGTAATGATTAATACATTGTTACGATATTTATTTTGGAAAGACAAGCATATCAATAGATTGTGATTAATTATTATAATTTGGATAAATTTGTAACGATTAATATATTATTACAATGTTCATTTTGATACATTGGTAAAATGTTTATTTTGAATAATTCCTATTGTGAAAGATAAATTATGGTTATTAATCAATATTATGGTGGTTATTATTGTTTTTTTTAACTTATACTTGTTTTCCTATTTTTTAAGTGATTATTGTATTGCTATTATTATGTTTGTAATGATAAAAAAAGAGGAAAGATTTATCCTTAATGACATTTTGGTCCAATGAAAACTTACTAACATTTTTCACCAAAAACAATTACTAATATTTTGGTCCAATGAAAAATTACTGACATTTTGGTCCAATTGAAAATTACTGACATTTTAGTTCAATGATAACTTACTGACATTTAGGTCTAACAGAAAATTGCCGATATTTTAGTCTAATGGTAACTTACTGACATTTTCGTCCATAATCTAGTCAGCAGCCATGTTGACAATTATTTTTGTAACATTTTCGTCCTTTTGTGCCACGTAGGCACTTTCATTAACAGTAACGGAATGATAAATTTGTCACACTTTTTACACTTTCGGAAACAAAAATTTGAATTTTTATCTTTCAAGGACGAATTTGTCTGTGCTCTACACATTTAGCGACAAAAATGGCTATTTGCCCTTATTTGTATGAATTGTTGTATCTGTTGCTACAAGTAAAATTTTTCACTCCCTTTTTTACCAGGTCTACAGCATATATGTTATTGTGAGTATTATTCCTGCACAATACGGATATCATGCAACTATACAGACCTTGTTTATGGATGTCACTTCAACTTTTGTCCAATTCGCTAAATTTTTTGTAAAGTTTATGACTCCCTGAATTCCTTAAACTTTGAACAATAGAAAAAATCAGGAGGACAAGAAAAGTAAGCTGTTGGGCAGAACAATTTATGAATAAAACCTCAAGAATCAAGATATCAAGTATAAACCTAATACTAATGTCTTAAGAGCACAACACTATAATTTAATGGTCTGATCTTAACAAAAAAATTGAGAGTATTATTCATCATTCAACGTAAAAAGAATAGACGATTTTCCGTAGCATTTATCCCACCAAGACAATGTATGGCTTAAAATACCTCTTTTGGTGAATTCTGCAAGCCGAGACATGACACATCAAAAAAATGAAAATATTATTCATTAGGAATCCTCTTTGAAAGGACACGAAGGAAACGGTTGAGAGCCTTCTTAGCCCCATTTGTTGCTGTCTCTATTTTTTTCTCCTCTTCTTCATTATCAGCCTTCATTTCTTGAGTATTGTGCACTCTACGTACAAGCTTTCGCAACTCCTGTTAAAGATAGGTATGATATGTAAAGACATCATAGAAACAGAACGAAGTTTTTATGCCAATATATGTCACAGCAAAAGAAAAGAGGATATTTTTTATTAGCATCAGAGATTTTTTGTAATGTGATCCTGAACAGTTAACACCCTTTCCCTACCCCCCACCCATATACCATGTCTCTTTGTTTCCCTCATAAATATATGAAAGAGAGAAAAATTGTGTGCATGGGAAAATTGAGGGGACAATGTTATTTTGAAACGGGGTTTCTAGTATATTTTGTATAGAAAATACACACACACATAAACTTCGGGAGTGTTTCTTTTCAAAAGCTGAGAGAGCCATCACCCATGAGTTTGTACACAGTTCTGCCCCTGAATGTAGGATTGATTTGAAATAAGCTCTTGAAATTAATTCCCATGTGATGTTATGATAATATGAGTCCCAGGCAATACACTTGATTCTTAAAGCGCAATCAGGCACAACTTTGCAGTATTTGGTCAAGCACAGAACCAAAATATTACCTGACGATCAAATTCAACTCCCTGAACTGAATAAATTTCATTGGTGATTTCAATGTCCTTACTGATCAAACCATCAAACCACCTCGCTACTTGATTATCATGCCAATTAGATTCCTGATAAAATGCTCCAAAAATAAGAAAACACCTCAAGGACATAATAATTAATATACATCATAATTAAGTCAATATAAGATACAGCAGATTTAGCAAGCAACACCCTCTAATGTGAGAGAATGACAAGACAAAGGTATAGCATTCAACTTAGTAGAGTCATGTCTAGTCAGTATAAAATTCAAGTACCGTCGCATACCTCCTTATCCTCCTCGGATTCAGATTCTACCAAGTCATCATCATCTTCAGGTTCAGGATCATCAGGCCCTAAGCCAGTTAAAGCTTGCAGCTCCTTCTGATTGGAATCTTTTGTTGCTTTAATTAATCGTTCCATTAACTCAGGATCCACTTCCCGTAGCAATTTTCCTGAGACAATTTACGTATGAAGAACATGAAGCTGCACTGCAGAATGTACATAACATCATATCAACTGACCACATGTATATCCATTGACAATTGTGCAGTTGTCTATACTAATTGATAGCAACGTAATATCTTATTACAAGAAGCCAACATGCATATAAATAGACTCACAGAGTCACAGTTAATGCAAAACAAAATGGAAAGAGTGGTAAAACACATCTGAGATCTACAACAATATGACATGAAGCTCAATCATGTTTGAATGCTTGTTTAAAAGTAAAACACATAAACTAATTCTCCTAAGTGTGAGAAATTATTACATGATCTCAATTAATCTGCTGCTCATGACACACACTGTTATTAATTCTTTCTCGTAAATTAAAAAACTCAAATATGTGTCACATAGAGATTGGGGCAGAACATGAACACGTGTATTCGGAGGCTATCTAAAAATTTCACCATAAATGCATAATGCATTCAACCGAAATATCTAACACAAAACATTGATACTAGTAGTTCCGAATAAAAATGCTCTCAGGGTAATTAATTACCAATATAACTGAACTGTCTCCGTCTTCCTTCACGGACATCAGGTCCCAGTCTCTGAGGCAAAACAACAAACACTTTATATTCAAAAATACTAACAGACTCATCCACCATCACATTTACACAGCACAAATAAATAAATGAAATATTCCGGTGGCACTGCTTTCATCATGAATAGGAGGGGGAAAAAAGGACCTTAGCCAACATAAGAGCTTCGAAGAGAAGAAGATGGTCCGAGGAAGCAACCCTGCAACCCAAAAGAAAGGAGAGGGGGATGTTGAATGTCGAGGAAAGGATGGAACTTTGGGAAGTGGGGATTGAGGAAAAGCATAAGGGTATATTGGGAAAGGAAAAGAAGTGCACCTAAGGATGCGTTTGATTTGGGGAGGGGAGAAGGAAGCCAAGTCCATGCCCCACTTGACAGTGCGCCTGGCTTCTCGCTTCAATTGGTTGCGGCTCTTCTTCTCCTCCAGATCGGAATCGGCAGTGGGTGGTGGTGGTGCCGGAGACTTCGGAGTTCGAAGCTTGGGACGAGACGAAGCAGCGACCGTGGCAAACGAAAAACGGTGAGAGGTTGGTGGAGGGGTGAGAAGGTGGTGAAGGGGAAGGGTGACGCAAGTGCGGTGGTGGTGGTGGTGGTGGTGGAACCATGGCCACTGTCTTAGAGGCCGCAACACTTGCTGGCTCATGTGTGATGGAGTTGATAACGCTGTTCCCCCCCTTCAGTCTTGTGTTCCTTCTCCCACGTTCCATGCATTTTACTTACCTCTACTAATAAATAAATTAACTTTTCACTGAAATATTAGTTCTATTACTATACCTGGCTGTAATAAAATTAATCAATATGAAGCCATACATATCAAAATTTACTTAAACTTACATTAATTGTTGATATTATTTCAAGTTATTATAACTACGCACAAACTATTATATTTTTATGATTATTAATCACAAAATTTAGATATTTTAATATTGAATAATGATTATTTCTCTTCCTTTAAATCCTTAAAAAATAATAAATATTGATTCAAAGTGGCATTAATATCTCTTTATGTAAAATTTTTCATTCAAATCACACTATAAATTATCAACTAGACTTTCTAACAAATATTAATCATAAATAAAATTAATAAATATTTCACGTTAAAATCATTATCATGATCCATAAAAGTAATTTTAAAAAAAAATCTCTAATCATATTGATGTGTTTGGTTAATATAAAAAATTAATTCTATCTTACAAAAATTGATTCAATGAAAATGATTATTTTTGTTAGAAAGTCTAGTTGATAATTTAT